>PVLA01009619.1:0-72714 GCA_004027455.1 Hydrochoerus hydrochaeris | reverse complement strand
CAGTATTATGGTACATGAATTATGTCTTAAATACACAATAAAACACACATAGAACACTTTTATTATGTGAAAGCATTATTAGTAAATAAGGAAAATCTGAACGGATATTTTTCCAAAGATACAAAGAACTGTGCAATAAGGACTAAAAAGATGCTTAATGTGATTACCAGGAAAATGTAAATTATAACCATGAGTAGTTCCTACTGTGTACCCATTGAAATTGTTATATCAAAAAAGGTAAATTAAAAAATATTGATGAGAATGTGAGGAAAACAAAACATTCATGAACTGTCAGTGAACTGTAAATCTGGGTGATAACCATGGAACTGTTCAATAATTCCTCAACATTTAAGAATAAAATATCTGTATTACCCAGCATTTCCTCTTCTAGGAATATACCCAAGAGAAATTTAACTTTATGTTTCCTCAAAATTTGTACATGAATGTCCATAGCAGTATTATTTATAATAACCAAAAAATGAAAGCAACTGAAAAGCATATGCCAAGTGATGAATGAATAAATAAAATATCCCATTTCAATACAATAAAATTATTACATTTCAAAAAAGAAGGTAAAGCACATTGGTATATACTGCACTGTGGCTGGATCTGAAAAAGTATGCTAACTGAAAAAAGCAATCACAAAACAGCACTCATTGAATGACTCCATTTATATGGATTTTCTAGAAGAAGCAAATCTGTAATATAGGAGGTAGACCTGTGGTTGCTTAAGGTTAGAGGTTAGGGATAGGAACAGGAAGGAATTTTTTTTAATATATATATATATATATATATATATATATATATATATATAACTTTTATTAGTACATGTTTGCAGTACATAATGATTACATTCACTGTAAAGGATTGGTACATACATGTTTCAATTCCCTTTTATCTCATTTAAATATATATTTTTTCAGTTTTTCATATATAAGAAAAACTGTGCATTATTTAACTTTGAGTTATTTCACTTAAAATTATGGTCTCAAGGTACATCCTTTTTCCTACACATGACTCAGGTTTATTCTTTTTATGGCATAGTGGACTATTTCATTGTTGTATGCAGACCACATTTTTTATTCCATTCATCTAGACTGTTTCCAAGATTTTGCTATCATGACTTGTGCTACTATAAATATAGATATGGGCTTATCACTGTTGTATGTATGATGCCTTTAACTCTTTCAGGAAGATACCAAGAAGGATAAATATCTGGGTTAAATGGAATTTATATTTTATTTTTTGACGAATCTCCATAATGATTCCCATATTGGCTACATCTGTTTACAGATCCATCAACATTGGTTTCCTTTCTATCCACAGCTTGATGGTATTTGTTACCAGCTGATTTTTTTGGTGGTAACAATTCTTTCTGGAGTGAAACCTCAGAGTTGTTTTAATTTGAATTTCTGGAATGGCCATCAATGTTGAACATGTTTTCATGTATTTATTGGCAATTTGGATTTCCTTATTTGAGAAGAGTTCTATTCATTTCTAATGTCTATTTTCAAATTGATCTTTAGAGTGGGGGATCCTGATATTTTGGAGTTCTTTATACATTCTAGCTATTAGTTTTTTGTCTGATGATTAACTAGTAAAATTTTTTTCCCATTCTGTAGATTACCTTTTCACTCTGTAGTGATTTCCTTTGCTTTGCAGAAGTTTTTGTAATTTGATGCAATCCAATTTTTTGATTTTTGGTTTACTTTTGGTGCAACCAGTGTTTTGTTGAGAAAGTCTTTGGATATGTCTAGGCCCTCTTTGAGTCTAGCGATTCTAAATGCTTTAAGCTGATTGTGAGACTCTGCTAATAGAATTAAGGCCCATAAAATATTATTTTAAATGTGTGTATTGTATGGAATGTGTATTATATCTCAACAAAACTATTCTGAGAAACTTATATTTCTTTGTGAATAGAATTAAGGCCCATAAAAATATTGTTTTAAATGTGTGTATTGTATGGAATGTGTATTATATCTCAACAAAACTATTTTGAAACACTTATATTTCCTATATGTGAAATATGGGCAGGATTCAGTAGTGAGAGTTTGACTTTGGTTTGCATGGAATTGCCAGGATAGACTAGAAGGCTTGGTGATGAGTTAATCTCAAAAATCTGTTATTTATAAGTTGAGCTACTTACTGCTGTTTCTTTAGCTACCTCTTCATTTTTATATAATCTAAACCCATTTTTCTAGTGTAATGTATACAGTGGACACAGAGTTTTCATTTATCTAAGCCATCCTGTATCCATAGTAAAAAGGAAAGAATGGCATAAAATATTTCTATTCTTTCAGTAAGCTGAAATAGAACTTTATTAAAATAACTGTATCTTCCACTACACTTCATTGTTTGGGTAAGGCCTGAACTTCACAGGAGTGAAGACAAGCATCATCACAGCACTTTTAAGAGCATGGATGAAGCATTTTTCAGTATAACAAACACATACTCATAAAAATATCTGCCACATGTAGTAAGAGATATGTGATGTTGAAACACTATCGGTTTGCTCTTATTTTACCAGTTTTCTAATTCTATCATAATCTTCTCAAGCAGATATATATATTTTAGGAAGCATGTAATTTTTACCATTTAGTTTCCTACTGTATCTAGGAGAATCTCTTTAAAATAGTGTTTTTAAAAACTTGAATTCCTAGGAATTTTATAATGCCATAAGAACTGTAAAAAGAAAAAAATAATTTATTAACATGGCCTTGCATTTGCTGTCCTATCTTCAGTGAAATTTTTAAGGAGATACAAGCCATTTTATTTATAAAGCTTTTTTAGCATTTACCAAGTGCTGCCAAATGCCAATACTTTTCATTTATTGAATCACTAAAACCATTACTGTTTTTTAAGATGTAGAAACTGAGGCACATGGCAGTTAAATGCCTTTTCCACTTTCCAGAATGAGTGTTAGGCTTCCAGCTCTGGCTGGAACCATTTGGCTCCCACTCTGCACTCAATCATCCCTCTGCTAAGCTGCAACTTTAGGGGAAATCAGGAATTTTCAGGGTGAGCTAGGAGATCCATCTCTGCAGGAGTAGAAACAGGAGGAGCTGAGGACTGCAGGCGATTTACACCATTCCACGGTTATCAAACATGTCTGAAGTCCTTCAGAAACACGCTTCATGTGCAAGACTCCTAATTACATGTTCAGGAAGCAAGTTTAGGATTTAGGGTGGTTTACCCCAACTAGCCTAAGGTAAATGATTGATAAATAATAATAGTATTGGTAATCATCTATATTTTATCCAGTCATTTCCAAAAATAGAAAAAAAAAAGAAAAAGAAAGAAAGAAAGCAGAAGAAAGAAAGAACAATGAAGAAAGAAAGAAACAGAAAGTAAAAAACAAAGAAAAAGAAAGAAAGATGAAGAAAGGAAGAAAGAAAGAAAGAAAGAAAGAAAGAAAGAAAGAAAGAAAGAAAGAAAGAAAGAAAGAAAGAGAGAGAGATTTACATCCTCCCTTAACAGTACACCTTTTGCCAAAGTTCAGTTTGACTTTTTCTCTTTCTCCTAGGATATGTAAAAGATATAGTTTTCCCCTGTCTTGCTGTTATTCTTGTGACTCAAAGCACCAGATTTCAGATCATTCTGTATTGTAAGGAGGTCAGCTTATTGGGGTACTAGGCCCCCAAAGCAAGGAGGGTAGATATATCCCACAGCAGTTTCTCCTAAAGTAGGATACAAAACTGGAAGATTGTCATTCTTGATTTTTTTAATTTTATATTTAACAGGGTCTTCGGGGGTAGAAGACTTAAGAAAAGTCATATAATTATTTTGAAACTGTTAAATATGCAAAATATAACATCTATAGGTTGAGAATTACTAAAACCTAGACAATAAAAATAGCCTATATTCAGCATTGGTAAAATAAAAACATTTAGGTTGAACAATACTTGAATGTTAGATTCTTTTAAAATGCCAGTTACATTGTTGTCTACACACACATGAATGCACAAATAAACACACAGGAAGTAAAAATCACCAGATGTTAAGAATATACATGTTTGCTTGCCATGGTGGCTCTTGCCTTTAATCCCAGCACTCAAGAAGCTGAGGCAGGATGATTAATTATAGGCCAGTCTGGGCTACAAAATGAATTCTAGGCCAGCTTGAACTGCACAGCGACACCCTGTCTCAAAGAAACAAATATATATATATATATATATATATATATATATATATATATATGATCATATATATATGTGGAAGACCAGTTGATCTCAGACAATAAATATTATGTAATAAAAGTTCATAAAGACAACTTTCATGATTTAAAGGGATTAAACCATAATCACCAGGAAATATAATGAAATAAAACACCTTGCCTATATCAGAATTTATATTTTTAAATTTTTTGTCAAATATCAGTTAAAATAATAATGAATATAAACTATAGCAAACTATTTTAGAAATCAGGAAAGATAGCTGATGCAAAAACTGATTTTAATAATTCAGCATATTAAATGGAAACAGAAACTTTTGAATTAATACCTGGACTCACTATTTAAATGAATCTTAGAGACATGTAAGGTATTTCCTGTTACAGAGAATATATGCACTGTATCTGGCTCTCCTTGATATCAAGGCACATTGAAAAATAATGTTTTGGTAATTTGATAACTTAGTAAAAATAATTTGAGTTATATACTGAAGCCATACAAAACCTTTTGTACTTAAAAATATCTGCAGTTGTATACTGATCCCATAAAATAAATGTACACACATATGCATGCACACACACACTCTTAATGTTCTATGGCATAACCAATCACTACCAACACTGTACAACTTAGCTATTGTTTTTTGAAGCAGACTATTTCTTTTTTTTTGACACAAGTTCTAGCTGTGCAGTTCAAGTTGACCTTGGACTCACTATGTGTGTTTTTAAACCCTTAATAAATTTTCCTTTAAAATTTATCTAGAGAAGTATTTTGTTTCTCTGAAAACACTTACATTACTAATTATATTGCTATAGAATATCTTTATCTGTATCTAGGCTATTTTCACTTTTTTGGAGGATGGAATGTAGGCCCTGTTGCATGCTAGGTAAGGGTAGCATCATTGAGTTATATCACAGGCGACAAGGTTTGTTTTTGACCTATTAACTTATAAAATTTTGTTTATAGCACCTTTGTTCCATCCTTTTTTGTAGTACATTTTGCCATTATTATTCCATGGTTTTGTTATTAATTTATACAGTATACTGGAGGGAAACTTATGTTCTGTTTTTATCTCCAGGAACTGTCTATGTATCTAGATATATTTGTAAATCAATGCTTTTATAACCCTTGTTTATATGCTATATTCAGAAGTTCAAAATTAATCATAAAGCCTTTGAGAAAAATTAATGTTTAATGATCAAAGGCTTAACAAAATTGCAGTGTCAACTTTTTCAAGTATGTTTTAGTGCAGGATATAAAGAGAGCTATAGTCAAGAACTTTCTTTCACTGTGACTTTATAAAAACTATTACAAAAAGCAACAGGAAAATTACAAATATATTTTAAAATGTCACCTCTGAGATGACAGATGAACTTTGGCTGATGGTACATCAGCAATTCTATCTTTTTAATCTTGTATGAAAGAAAGAATGTGTTTATCTCAGTCATCCACCAAAGCAGAAAATTAGATTACTCTGGAAGACTGATCAACAGAGCAAAAAGTTAGTTACATCTACAGGTGACTTGGAGTGGCATGGAGAGAGGGACTTGATCTGTGTCACCATGCTATCTGAGAACTGAAAGATAGAAATCACTCATTATCTTTATAAACAAATTTCACAGAAATCAAACATGTCAATAAAATAAACTTAAAAAAACAAAAAAATTATGTTTATATTCTTATAGAAGTAGTAGGAAGGGAGAATGAAATAATTAAGAAAAGAGAATAATGGAGACATACCTAACACAAATATATAAAATAAAATATTTTTAACTAATTTCCTATTTTTAGTTTCTACTGTCTTAAAAATTAGCATAAACTTAATGCTTTAAGATCACACACATGTATTAGTTCACATTCTCTGTAATCAGATGTCTGGACATGATTTTGCCCAGTCTTCTCTTTATCCTAAAACTACCGCGAAGAGCTCAGGCTCTCCTCAGGAGGATTGGCTAGGGAAGCTCTATTTCCAAGTTAAATTTCTTTTTTGGCAGAATTAATTTCCTTGTAGTCACAGGTCTGAGGCTACTGCTTCTTGCTTGTGCTTGGCTGTGAGATGCCCTTAGCAGTTATAAGCCACATCAGTCCTCTGAGATGACCTGTGGTTTCTTGCCATTTGGCCTCTCTATAGGCCCTGTGATGACAGTTTGTTTCCTCTAAAGTGGCAAGGAAAACAGTTGGCACAGTAAACCTGCCACCAATATAAAGCCATGCACAACGCAGTGTAATGAAGGATGGGAGTATCATCCCGTTACCTTTACCATATTTGTGTGTTTAGAACCAAGCCACAGATGCCACTCATTCTCAGAAGGAGAGGTTATTTAAAGAGAACAAATAGCAGGAGTGGATATTACTGTAGCATCTTTCCAACACATCAGGATGAAAAACAAAGAAAAGATAGTGTGGGCCTCATCTTTCAAATGAATGATTAAGATCATTTCACAGAAAACTGCCTGATGTAACTGATAAATATTTGAAAGTCCTTTCTCTACCTCCTTAAAATGATTATCACAAAGAATGTGATCACCAAAATAATGCAGCACATGACCAGGTGGAAAATTTGAGAATCAAATACATCTGAAAAGTTCTTTTCATTTAGAATCCATACAGAACATTAAACAAAACTGGATGTAATAAAATGAGAAGTTTAAAGATTTAGGAATGAAGTACGATGTTTTCAAGATATGATTTCACCAAGCCCATGAAGTAATAAGAATTTTTTATACGTTCATGACAATTGCTAATAGACCTTTTTATATTTTACTTTAGTATAACAGAACATGTATGCATTCCACAATATTTACATTCCTTGTGAAAAGTTGACACGTGTGCATTGCACCTCCAAATTCCTTTTTTTCATCCCCAAACCCTCTTCCCATCTGTCTCTCTCCATCTCTTGGTTCCCTTCCATTTGAGAAAGATCTAGTTCAATCCTTTCTATTATTTAGCTTTTATTCTGCTCATTATTTTTACCCTATGTTCTCATATGCAAGAAACCATACTATTTGGGTTAAATTGTTTTGCTTAATAGTAACCTACTGTCTGAATGTCATATATCCAAATGTACAATGATTTTATGCTCTAGAGAACATTTGAGAATTATGTATAACACAACTCTTGGGATATAAAACAAATGACATATTTTTTCCATAAAGACTATTATGAGAAATAGAGTAAGTATATATTTCATATAGACCAATGAAGATAAAGTCACTTCTTTTAATGGCAATTCTCAGTTCTTGAAGAAATATTAACATCTTGACAAGAGGCTGAAATTTGTGTGAGATATTGTTCATAAACATAAAAGAAAATCAGTACACACCGGTCTAATTACTAATCGTGAGACCAAATTATGTTAGTTATTTGAATCCATTTGGTTAGAAAATTTGTACAGTTAAAAATTAAAATCAAGAAAAATGAGAAGTGATTAAATATCATTTTGAGAGAGTAATCAGAAAATAATTTGTACCTTCTAATTATCTAATAGAACAAAGACAACTATGCATTTAAAGCAATGACATGTTCATTTCTCATGTGATAAGTGTGGGGTCTGAGTGAATATTTATGGTCAACTAACTTTTATATTTATTTATTCAATCCTTTTTGGAAATGTCCAGTCCAGACAATTCCTGGCTTTCTATTATTCACCACAAAAGGTGTTTGTTGAACAAATCAGTTGTTCTGGTGCTGTAACGCAGGATAGGTTATATGTCCACCAACAAATGGATGAATAAAGAGTATGTGATATTTATACACAGTGGAGTACTACCCTGGCACAAGAAAGATAAGTGAGTAATGTGTAGGAAGATGAATGTGCTTGAGACCAAAATTTCACTTCTGCAGTGGCTAAATGTTGACAAATTGCAGGGAGGTTTTCTCTTGTAAGTGCATAAATAGAAACTTTATTTGCAATATAATTGTTTTAGTTCCAAAATTTCTATTTGTTTATTTCCCATAGCTTGCATATCTCTATTGAGTTTTTGCTAACTTTTCATTCTTTATAAATAAATGTATTTCATTATCTCTTTGAACTTCATTCTAAAAAGCTTTTAAGTTTCGTAAGCTAATTCCAGCACCTACGTTTTCTGGAAATCAGCCATTATTATTTATTTCTAAAATTGTGTCATATGTTTAACTTTCTTTACTTGAGGAGTAATTTGGATTGTTTTCTGGATATTCTGAATATTATGGATATTTTAGACTTTAAAAAAGGTTTCATCTGTTGTTGTTACTTCAGAAAATTATTTTATCTGTTGGATTTAAAGTGCCAACTGTATGTTTGGTAGCATCTGAAATTTCGGATTAATTTTTCTATTTAGGTATTTGTTTGGAATCTGTCTCCTTTGCATTTTGGGAGGTCATCCAGATATGTGGTTAAGTTTATATATTTAAAGAAAAAGTAGGGCAATATTTTTCTTCTTTCATTTTCTCTGTATTCCTTACCTGTTTCTAGTGGCTCTAGTTTCTTAAAAATATTGACCTCTGATTCTTCAGAATATCCAAAATATAACTTTCTTATCAGCTATGTCTTCCTATGTCTCCTTCAGAATAAACATACTAAAGCCCACTCTATCCAAGGACCATTCTTACTAGCTAGGCTAAGATCCTCCATTACTTGGTAATTTTGCTTGCTTTTCTATATTACATGGTGACTTGTCTTGTTTTGCATCCATTCTTTAACATAAGTATATAGTTATTATCTATAAGAAGATTTGTCCAATGTGAAGTTTTTGTGTAAAGGAGCATTTGTTGAAGAAGAGCTTATACTCCCATATTAAAATGGAGCTTAACCACAGTGATTGATAAAATTTGAGAATTGAAGATGTGTTAGTATTTTGTTTTGCCTTTCTGAATTGTTCAATCATCTGTCTTTACTTCAGTCGTACAAGGTAATAATCTAAAGTTAATAATTAATGCTAAGTAGCCCTATAACAGAGTCCTTAGGAGAGCTATTTACCATTTTAGTGACATCCACTATGAACAGGTCGATCTGTATTTTGCACCCAGTCTCATCCCTTTTAGTCTGTTTTTCTGTTACGGCTTCTTCATTAGATATCAAACTGTATTTTTTCCCTTTCTTAACAAGTATAAATTACTTTTAATGTGGGAAAAGCTATAAACATTCTATATTAAACACTGTTTTCTAAATTTACAGATAATGAAAATGAGGCACTAATAAGAATTTTAAGAGATTACATATGTATATCGGTCACTGACTCAGTAGTCACTCTTCACAGGTTAGTATTTGTATTTTTATTAAATCATCTGAAGTTTTGAGTGCATACTTTTATTTGGGATGCCTGGCTACAGTTATTTTATAGTAGAGGCATTATCATGGCATATACCAATAGGTAGTTTTAAAATGCTAAGAGTTCTAAAATATAAATAAAGGAGTAATTTTAATATATTTTGAGCTACTTAACAAAACCTATTAAATACAACTTTTAGTATTACTTCAAGATAGTTTCCAAAATTTTATTATATACCAGTAAATTAATGAATCATTAATAAGCACGTTTCTTTTTATTAGCACATGTGTCAAGGACTCCTTAACTGAAAGCTTTCAGTAGTCAGCAAATGCATACACTGGAAAGTCCTGGCTAAAGATTAAAACATACCATTCTGCATTTAGAAAAAAGAAAAGTCCAAGGAATACAAACATTTTTCTGAGTGTGACTTTCAGATCTGTGTTTTTTCCTGTTCTTTCCTGTAGCAGTGAGATTCTCTGGACAAGGTTTCCTCTAGTGCTCAGGTGTACTCTTCACCACAGATGGTAGCCTGAATGTGCCACAGCCTAAAGGCACTGATGAGAGTTCTTGATCTATTAGACTGGGTGTATTGATACTAGTGTCTCCATTACTTATTCTACAAAGAACTGTACTAACTAGAGATGCTACTTAATGATGTATTTTAGAATAATTGAATACAATCAGGAATCTTTTCTTATGAAGATGTTACCATACCACCTTAGTAATTATTCAGTGACCTGTAATTATGTGTCAGTGTAAAATATTGAAGTTATAGCATTGCAACTTTTTCCATTAGTATAATTATTTAAGGAGGAATGATGTATCTTAGAATGTGTTTATACTGAACATTTCACAAAACGATTGTAAAAAATAAGTAACAAAATGCATGAAATGAATAAAGGACACTCCTGTTACTTTTGAAATGAACGCAAAACCTATACATTAATGATTTTTGCACAAAATGAGCTGTCTTAATATTTATATTTAATTTGCAATTGAAAACAATTTTTGAACTAAATATTTTAAGTTTGAAAAATAAAAAAATACACCTTTTGCATCTTTAAATTACAAGCTTGGAATGTTTACAACATAAATCCATAAACTTTATCAATGTTTATACAATGTGTAGAGCAACCCAATATATATTGTGGAAATAAGTAAATTTCTCAAATAATAAATAATGTGGCCAATTGCACACAACAGACCAGCATGAGATCTGATGATCCTATTTATTGCATGATAAAAAATGTTATGTATGTTTACACACAGCCAGTCACTATCGGTTTAAATATCAAAATGAAAATTTTAATAAGATATTCTCTTGCCTAAGCCAAATGAATTTAAGAAAATGGATTTTAAGGCCAGTAATTGAGTTTACTTTATTTTAAAAGAGTAACAATATAAATTTTAATTTTTTGATGATTTGTTTTAATGGCTATGGAATTAAATTATTCATAAACATTTTCAGGTTGTTCAGAAAAGTATTTCCTCAGTTTTAGAAGTGCTTTCTAGCTAAGCTGTTCCTTCTTGTTTATAAGTAAAATCTGTAAGGATATTGAAACATGATATAATATGCTTGGCTTACAAAAAATACTATATCTATCGATATGTATATATAGATACATATCTATAGATAGATAGATAGAGAGATAGATAGATAGATATGGATAAGAGGCATCACTTCTCAAAACAGAAATATATGATGCTAAATCTATAATTTATATTACTAGAAATTTTGAATTGTGAATATAATAATTTGTACAGTATTTTGAATCTCTGAGAAGTCAATTTACAAGTATAAATGAACTCAAGGCATTCGAATTTAAATAATTTCAGAAAACAACATAATATCTTATGGCTTAACATATTTTATACAGCTTTGAAAGCATATGATAAAATTAGCTGTGCACATTATTTCTACAGAATGGGCATGAAGGTGACATTTTCAAACATTTGTGTTACATTTATGGAGCTTATGCACCTCTCACTACTTTCTTTGTTCTCCCTTCCTACTGACGCTTTCCTCTTTCTACCAGTTCTTCTTCCACACTCATGTCATGAATGTTTCCTTTAGATTATACATATGAAAAAATGTGCTATCTTTCTAAGTGTGGTTTATTTTTCTTAACATAATGCTCTCCAGTTCCATATATTTCCTGCAAATGAAACAATTTTATTCTTTATTGTTGAGTAATATTCCATTATAGATATAAATCAAAATTGCTGAACCCATTAATCTTTTGATAGGCCCTTAAGCTAATCCCATAGCTTTGTTTTTGTGAATTATGAGATAAAAATGATGTGTAAATGGCTACTTGTATTATTTGCTTTGATTCCTTCAGGTGTATATATATAGAGGAGTGCTATAGCTGGGTCATCTATTCTATTTTTAGTTTGTGAGAAACCTTCATATATATATATATATATATATATATATATATATATATAATGAACCAATGTACATTGGTACTAAAAGTGTATATGTTCCTTTTTCTAGCATCATCCCTATCATTTATTTTCTGTATACTTGATTTTTCTCAATTAGACTGGAATGAATGGAATCCAATGTAGCATTGATTCACATTTCCCTTATGGCTGAGGATGTTGCTTTTAACTAGAGTGTTTGCAATAGTTTATTAAATTGTCTGAAAGAGTGTATTAAATATGAAACAAGTTGCAATTTAAAATGGAAATGTACTGAGGTTTGAGTATTTTAGTACACAAATTCAAACGCAGTTATTAAAATTATAAAGGGAAGAATAGTAACCCTTGTGGTAATTAATACGGTTTTTCTTGACAAAAGATTCAAACTTTGACATATGCTTCAACTTTCCTTGAGAATTTATTAAATACATACACACACACACACACACACATACATCTTTTATTTAGAGAAAAAAGTAAAACATAAAAAAGAGTAGAAATAATATAGAATTTTAAAAAACAGTAAGAAATCACTAGTTAATATATTACATATTGTTATCTTATAAGTACTTGCTCAAGTCACAAAATCAAAGTATTATGTACATGTATATGTCTTATATTTAGTTTAACACATATATATCTTTGTATATATAAATACATATACATTCAGAAAGGGCATTTTGTATTGCTTTCTAACTCAGCATTGAATTTTTCCATTTATTTTTGCTTTATTAATATTATAAAGGATGACACATAAGTGTTCCATTGCTATGGTACTTGATATATTTGCAAAAATATCTATGGTTTTACTATTTTAAAAATATTAAAATGAATGGAAAATAATAAAAATCAGTTGCTAAACTTTTAGTATTTTACCTTATAATCTAAATTATGAAAAAATATATTTCATTGGTAGTGGAATTCAGTAGGAACCAGAAGGGACCTAGAATAGCAAAACAGTTCTCACTGAGGAGGAAACGTCACTATCCTTGATTTGAAATTGTCTAAAATGCCACTGTGATAAAACCAGCATGGTCTTGGAAAATAAGCAAACAAACAAAACAGGCCCAAGGATCAGTGGAACAGATTTGAATATGCAGAAATGGGCCCAAACACTCTCAGTTACTTTATCTTTAGCAAAGAGGTCAAACACTCTCACTAGGAAAAAAAAAAAAAAAAGTCTCTCTAAGAAACGGTGCTGAAAAAACTGGTTTTCCACAAGCTGAAGACCAGAACTAGACCCATGTCTCCAACCATGTACTAAACTAAAATAAAAATGGATCAAAAATCTAAATATTAAAACAGAAACATTAAACATTCTGGAAGAGAATAGATAAAACTCTTGGAGACATAGGTGTAGGCAAAGCCTCGAAATACATGACAACTTTTGAAAAAAATCAACAACTGGGATCTCACCTTATTAAAAAGTTTTTTCTCAGCAAAAGTAATTATCAACTGAGTGCAAGACAACCCAGAGTGGGAAAACATATTAGACAATTGTTCGTCAGACAAGAGACGAGAAGATACAAAGAACGGCAAAAATTAGAACCCCAAAGTTCAAAACTCGTTCCAAAAATGGGCATGAAATGAATACATACTTCTCGCATGAAGAATTACAGAAGGTGAATAAATATATAAGAAGTTGCTCAATACCATTGATCATTGAAGAGATGCAAATTAAAACATTTCACTCCAGAAAGAATGACTATCATCAAGAAATCTTATTATCAAACGCTAACGGGGTTACGGTGAAAAAGAACCATTTTCCACTTTTGGTGGAAATGTGTACTGGTGCAACCATTGTGGAAATTGGTGTGGAGATTTCTCAAAAAGTAAGACCTAGATCCCATTTTACCCTGTTATTCCTTTCTTGGTATCTTCCCAAAAGAATTAAAACCACAATGCCCAGTGATGTTTGTGCACCAATGTTTATAACAGCATGGTTTGTAATAGCTAAATGTTGGAAAAACTGCAAACACCCATTAATCAATAAAAGGATAAAAAAGATGTTGGTTTTTTTTTAATATGTAATAGAGCATTACTCTCCCATAAAGAAGTATAAACTTGGGATATTTATAGCTAAATGAATGGACCTTGAGATTGTACTCTTAAGTGTAGTAAATTGGATGCACATGTGTAAATATTGCATTGTCTCTCTGGTGTGAGAAGCTGAGTGTGTAAATAAGAATCAAAATGTATAATAGATATTGTGAAATAGGAAGAAATTGTTCTAAAGGAGAGGGGAACTAATGAGGAGGAAGAAGAGAATGTAGGAAAGGAAAAAATGAGAAGAGAATGAGAAGAAGAAAAGAAAGCTTTATAAATAAGGAGAGGAAGGGGGGCTTATGGGAGGGGAGGAAAATGGAAAAAAAGGGGAATGAAGATAAATCATTTATATGTACAAATTTTCTATGATGAATGTGATCATTGTGCATATCTAAATTGTACCAATAAACTTAATAAAAAATGTGGTAGATACAGATAATATGTACACAAAACAAATGTACAAACCTTAAATAAAATATGTCTAGGCAAAATCAGCATTGCGGGTATTGATTATTTGTTTTGCATGGCTAAGAAGGATCAAAATAATTCAGCATGTTAGTTTGTTTCATGGTGCTAAATTATTTCTGAATGTTGGATTTTTCTCATTGATTATGGAACAATTTAGCAAAACTTAATTTTTATGTATTAAATTATACTGACTAAAAACACTACGTTTGCCTTGTATTAAGTTATATTTAGCAAACAGTATTTAGGGAAACAAAAATTGCTTGGCATGATTAATATAGCAGAAGATATTTTCCCTTTGTAACATTACAATAAATGCATTTGAATTTTGTAAAGTACCTTAAAATTAATAGAAATATAAATTTGGTCCCAAGTAATATATTCCATAGAAAGTCAAAATGTGAATTAGATTTTTTAACAGAAAGTTAAAATCTTAAAAATTAATTTCCATGTATACTACTATATAAATAGGATCATAATTATTAAAGGGCAATAAAGAAAGGAAAGATAAAAAGTAAATTTGGATTTTGTTACTGTGTTTGGAAGATATGAATATGGATTTTTGCACAATTGTATTTGCATCTCACATACAAAAGTGTTTTTCCACTTTTGATTTATTTTGAAAATAAATTTATGTACACTATACTGCTAAAGAAAAACACACAAATTCACTCAAACATTCAAACATACTTATAAGTATTCAGAATTGCCTATTGTTTGGAAATTGGCATATCTTTGATATACTTAGAAGTCACACCACTAAAGTTAAAGGCAGCTATGTGGCTGTGGGTAAATATTTTCACAAAGTGTAGAATAGTACTTAAATATAAAAATGATATAAATTTTACTGGATGTTGAAGATGCTTTATAAGTCATATTTTAAACATGGAAAATTGCCTCCTCTATATCATGTCTAAATCATATCAATTAAAAATTAAATTGTGATTTCTGCCATCCACGATAGCACTTTAGATAATGGATGTTTAATCCAGTTGATGACAGCACTTAGTATGAATAAATAAACAGAAACAATTTATTTAATTGCAGCATATAACTATGGCTTCATAAGAAATATCTTTTTCAAACTTGCAATAAATTTGGTGGTTAGACACAGTTAAATATCATCTTTTAAACTATTATTGTTATGTGTTTTGGTGATAATTATGTTTCTTTGATAAACAGAAAATAATTCTGTGATAAAGTTAAAAAAAATCAAGGTTTTGCCCTGAACATTGAGGATAGCTGAATATGAAATATTTATGTAAAACAATACAGTATTTAAATCCACTTTCATTAAATCAATTTTACTACAGAGATACTAGTTTTCCAATGTAATGCTTTTAATTATTGAAAAATGAATAATTTGAGAACACTCTGTTAGAAATCATATGGAAAATGCTACTCTGAAATTTTGTTTCTTGTCTTAATTTTTTATCCTTTAAAAAATTGTTTTAGAGTATTAGTTTCACAATGAAATGCATACCCTCCTCACTGTCCACATTATCCAACTTAATATTATGTTTGTGCTTTATTGATGCATTGTATTTCCCAAAAATCTATGTTTTTGTTCTTGATATTGTATTTGGATTTTTACTCTTTAAATTTTTTTTAAATAGAAAAAGGTAAAAAATAACAATAAAACAGTTTCAAAACAGGCTAGTAGGAGAGTAGTAATAACCAACAGAATGCATATTGTTACATTTATGTAGTTGTTCAGCATAGACATAAGAGATTTGGCTTAACTTGTGATCCTCTTGCTTCTGCCTCCCTGAATATTAAGGAGGTATTTTTCAAGGATGCAATGACAAAGTTTTTCTCTATAGACCATTTTCAAATCCTTTTCATATTTCTTGTTCAAGAAGAAATTCTGGGATAGATTGACTCTTCAGTCCTACCAAAGAATACTACAAAAGAGTGCTACAACAGAACACTGGCTTGTCAAAGCCACAAAAGAATATGTTTATAAAAATATATTTTTCAGTAACATAGTTAATCAATTTTAAATAGCATCCATCAAATATTTGCATTTTTATATTTTGGAGTAAGATACATCTTAAAATTGTGGGATGTTTTTCTTCTTTTAGGATAACCATTAAGATAAGATTTTTCTGTCACAGCGACTGAGACATAAAATGGAGAAATCATCCTATTACAATTGTAAAGAAAACTTTTCAGTTTTCATTAATAATAAATGCTCATTTAACTATTTCCAATATATAAAATCATGATGAAGGTCAGGTAAAATATTTCTCATAAGTCACTTTAAATTTCAAGAAATAAGCAGAAACCAATGAAGATAATATTGAAAGTAATACATTATTAATGCATTTTCAATTAGTTGAGAAACAAATTACAATTTTTGTACTTGTCATTGCTGAGGCTAAGTGATTCAGTATCAGTATCATGAATTATTAAATTTAAAGTAGATTGTGTAAGAAAACAAATAATAATTGGTGTTTGAGTTTTCCTTTTCCAAGTGTTTTCTACATTATTTTTCAATTTTATACATGCTCCTGACCTTATCATTAACCAATCAATGACTGGTTGTATGTGAATCTTTTGCTGATTCTTAAAAATTAAGCTTCATACCTGAATTGTGGGTTCCTTTTCTTTACTAACCAAAACCTATATATCAACCTTATCTACATTCTGTTCCTTGCCTTTGTTATGCAAACATCTTTTTTTTTCTCCTTGACATTTGTGTATTTGAGACATTAGTCTAAACTGACTTAAAAGAGATCTCTTTTTAAGATAAGAAATGATCTTGTCTCATGCTCATTCACAAACCTGAAACAGTGAGTACCCTTCTAGCAGTCAGGTCAGTGCTACAGTGAGGTGGGAAGCTGGGTTTGACATGACCATTCATTCCAGCAGGAAACGTGAGTTTAGTTTCCTGTTGAACCTAAGTCACAGTAATTTGTAGAAGAAAGAAAGAGTGAAACTCCAGAGCAAACAAATTCCTTTTAAAAGATCAAAGCAATGAAGATTGAGCAATCAATTCTTGTCAGACTTTATTAATGTGATATTAGAAATGTGGCCATAAGAAAAGATGTGACCATATTGTACAAAAGAAAAAAAGAACACTATTTAAACAATAAGACACATGAACCAGCAGTAATTCATAACATGAAAATTAGACAGTACACATTTTTAGGAGTTTTCAGCAATCAGTTATATTAAGGCACATGTTTTTAGTAATATTTTTCTTATTTAAATATTACATAAGAAATTTATATATCTGTTTGTCACTGTTCAAATAGATATTTTTCATCATTTTGAATTCTTTATGTTTCCAGGGATGATTGAAAATGTTGTAGTTCTTAACTTAGCTGAATATTTAGAGCTAGCTAATTTTTTACAGTCTAATTTGTGAAGTGTTGACAACTTTAGGAAGTATTAACAAAATATTAATTAAACCTTCATTCATTTAAATTTACTAAATTCATGTTAACAATCTAATCCTTCTATCAGTTCTTTCCAGCTAAATTTCCCAATTTTATCTTTTATTGAAGTTTACCCATGCTTTATGTCCATATTGATAGAGGGGAATGAAACTCTTGACCTATTATGTCTGATATGAGCTCGTGTCCTCTAAAATTGAAGAATGAATTTTAGAAACAACAGAGGTTAAGAGCAGAATATATTTATTGAGAGAAAGAAAGCTTCTGTTTGAGAGAGAGACAAAAGGGGTCCAGGCCTGTTGCCAGGGATTCTATCTCATCGCATGATTTTACTCTATAAAAGTCGTTAAAATTTGGACTTTATATATAGAAAGTACAATCATGGGGTGAAAGTAGAATCAAGGTGGGGAAAACTGAATTTGCAAGACAGACAGGCATGAGGTGAAACAGAACTATGGTTAGCCAATAAGATTAATAGTTCAGGTAAAATTGATTAAATGGGGACAAATAGGGAAGTAAGTCAGGTAGAAAGCCAGCATTTTTAGAGTGATTCTTTCCTTAGGGGGTTGAGATGGTGGCTGCTGACTTCCTCAAGGTGATGGGGAACTATTTAGAATATCAGACCTTAGGATATGGATGCATTTGTTTGATCTTTTGTCTTGAGGCCTGGCCCACAGTAGGAGGTATTTGTCTCCCCAACAGTTGCAAGATATCTGGCCCTCTGTACCTGCTCCTTCAAAGCTAGCCCTGTCTCACTGCCTATAGTATTTCTAACTCAGCTGCCTGTAACAGTGTGGCTCTTTTTACCTCTATATTCATTTTTTATGTCTTATTATGCTTATGTTTACTTTTAGTTATGTAGTAATGAAGCCTGAAGCAACAATTACTTTTTAACAATTTTTTTTCTTTCTTCTGAGTAAGAATTTATTCCTCATTTCTAACTAGGTAGCTTTATTATTTTTCCATTTATTATTAGTTTGACCTACCTTTTTTCCTGATGGTCTTAGTTACTTTTCTCTCATTGTTGAGACAAAACCTGGTGCCCAAAGTGAAGGGAAGGTTTATTTCTTAGAATGTTGAAGGTTTCAGTCCATTTTCAGCTGGCTCCAAGGCAGGGAGGCATGGTGGGGCTACTGTTAATGGCCACCACAAACAGCAAGCAGTGTGAATCACACACAAAAAAGAAAAGACAGCCTTCTTCCTGTCCTTACAGAGTATGTTGGCTTTGCCCCTGGGGAGGTATAGCACTCACACCACCAATCCCAGTGCTAGACAATGAACCAATCATCAACACTGGATTTAGCTGTGCCATGAATGCATGAGGCTTGTGTGTGTGGGGGGGTTTGCATCCAAACACAAACCATAACAAGGTCCTTGGTAATATCTATCATTTTCAGTAAGCAGAAAACATAGATTTATCTGGGCACAGTAGAATTATTGAGAAGGCACCAAATGTTGAAGTCTTTTGCTAATATTTTGGGCTAGAAAGAGAGGTAGCAAGGAGTTGAGAGAAATGAAGCACATAGTTATATTCTTAAGACATTTTTCCAATTTTAAAGCCAGGTGAATGACAAGTACAACTTTTACTTAAAAATTCTAAAATAGAAAATAATTTTTCTGAATTTTGATTATAATAAATAGTCAAAGATTTTAGAGTAGGACTAGACATGGATCTAGGCCTTGAACACCACATAAATTATACAATTAAAGATTTTGAAGGTGCTGGCAATTATAAAGGGGCATGCTAGAGTGACACTGATTGTTTTCAAAACCGAAGTTTAACATGAACGCAGATGAATCTTGGAAAAGTTAAAATGAATCGATCCCATTCTGCCTGTGATGCAGAGGAAAAAATGGTCTTTCATCTAAAAACAATAATATAGGCTTTAATGTCTGAGTTAGATGCTCTTTGGTGTCTCACCCTCCCTAACATACTGATGTCCACATTTGTAGCTCCTGGGAGCAGATGCAGGGCATCAAGAACATTCTCAGCTTCAGTTGTCAGTCCACACACATTCCCATATAGCTGTCAGAAAGAATAGAAGAAATTGAACCATTTTTGATTTAACTCAGGGTCCAAAAAAGCAATACAATGTATACTGAGATCTTTCCCTATTGGTCACAACAAAGCTAGATACTAAAAGAAGCAGATATTTGCTGCTCCATTCTGTTTCTTATGTTGTCATTACTTTCCTTATAAGACTTTCTTGGTAAGAGCTCTTTGTCTTGAATTTTATTTCTAGAGAGTACAGATTCCAAAATAATTTGTACAGTATTCTGGTTTTCTTTAAAAATTCTTCAAGGAAGGAAATATTCTATTACATAAATCAAAATTAAAGGAAAAAAGACAATAGATTTAATCTAAATAATGAAATATGTAGACAGCAACTTTAAACATAGTTACATGTGAAAATAGCTAAAATGAGAGAAAATAAGTAAATGTACAAGTTTTAGCTAAAGAATCATAACCTATCAAGGGTAATATCCAAAATTTTGATTAATGGAAGATTTTAAAAACTGAAAAAAATTACTATACTTCTAACAATTATCAAAATCAAATTTGCCAAATACAGTAGGTGAAATTTTAAACCCTTGAAATGGTGTGTTACATACCTAACTCTCAGTACCTTTTAATGCTATCTTATTTAAAAATAAGTTTATTGTAGATGTAATATGCTAAAAAGGAATGATGATGAAGTAGAGCAGGACCTTTATCCAGCGTGACCTCTTTTTCTATGAAATGCAAGAGACAGGGGCTGACAGGGTGCATAATGTGAAAGGAAAATGTTATTTAAAGATGGAAGCCAAGATTGAAATCCTGGAAAGATACAAGCTGTGGACTATCAACTTTCAAATATAATTTTCTTAAATTTCACCAGAAGCTACTGGAGAGTTATAAATCTACTATTCTTAACAGCACTCAGAAGGAACTAAACATGCTGAAATCTACATTTCAAACTTGTATCCATCATGCTGACAAAATACTGCGATTGTTGTTTTTAGAAAGCGATTTTGTGACAATTTATTACTATAAACTTGGGAAGATAAAATTAGTTTTTTTTTTCTTTTTTTTTTTTTTAATAAAAGTAAGTCAGAGGTAGAAGGCACATACCTACAATCCTCAGGGAGGATGAAGCAGGAAAATCCCAAGTCTGAGTCCAGTCTTTGCAATTTAGTAGCTTAGCAAAACACTGTCTCAACTAAAATAAAGACAATACTGAGATGGATATAGCTCAGTGCAAAGGCCCTGGGTTAAATCCTCAATAATACATGGCGAAAACAAGAACACAGAAATAAAGAAAGGAACAAAAGAAGAAAGGAAGGAAAGAAGTCAGACAGGCAAACCTGTAAACCTGTAAAATAATCTACAATGAATAATATTTGTATCAGAAGAGCAGAGGAGAGAAGACTGAACACAAGTTATATCTAAAGAGATGGTGGTAAAGGATTTAAAAAAAAAACAAAACTAATGTTAAAAATAACCAGCCCCTAATAAACTGAAATGTTTGGCAAAATATATAAAGAATTAAAAAAGGATCAAGATATGGTAAGCATATACACTAATTCTTCACAATGAAATTATGTATTATATATTGTAAATATATAGTGATAAAAAGGTAAGAAAGTAAATAATTTTAAAAAATAGTATCCTAACAACACTTGTGAAAACTGAAAATAAACAATAAATGTCAAATACAATAAGAAATAAAAACTATGCATTAAAAGAAACAATTGGAGCAAAATGACAATCATAGGACAACTCTACATTTTAAAAATTTAATAAATATCAACCTACCGATTTATAATCAGTGAAAATAGCTTTTAAAATGACAAAAAGGAAATATCTATTTATATATGAGATTTAGTATACCATAACTAGTCAATGATCTTGAAACAAAATCTACCAAGCTAAGAAAATTGCAAAAACAAAAGAAAAACCTTTTAAGGATCTTAGGAAGCAATGGTAACTAGATAAGTGAAGAATCCACAGGTCAAAAGACTATTTTCACTATGCAATAATTGAATTCAAAATGAGGACTTCTAAGATTCACTTCTTAGCCATGTTGTTATTTTTGATTGGTTTGGTTTTGTCTTATTTTTTGGGACAGATTTTCACTATATAGTTCAGGCTGGCATTGAACTCACTCATATAGCCTAGGCTAGCCTCCAGTTCATGGTGGTCATCCTGCCTCAGCCTCCTGAGTGCTGAGATTACAGGGGTGTGCTACCACACCCAGAATTAGCCATGTTGTTAACCAACAAAGTTCTTGAAAGTATTAGCTCATTTGTTATGGAATCTAGATTTTTTTTAATTTTTAATTTTAAGAAGGGTAAAACAAAGCATAACAACACAGAAAGAGATCAAAAGAAAACAATGTAAGTGACACAGATTTCAAAGCAACAGGAGATCAACAGTGGCTATCATAATGCCTCTTCTTATCTTCTAAATAGTTGTCTGTATCTTCACACACAATGAGTTTATACAAAACAAAATAGTATAAAACTGATCAGAACAGAGTAATGAAGGCATTACTTGCCTTCTAAGCCAGACAATAGGAAAATCAGTAGTGGCTACTGTAATAACTCTTGTTCTCTTCAAAATAGTTGTCCATTCCTTCATGTATGTTGAAATTAAATAATACAAAACAGACTAAAATCACTCTAAAGAAAGTAAAAGCATTACTGTATTTTACAGCATGATGATAGGAAATCAACAATGGATACCATAGTGTCTCTTTTTCTTCAAAGTAGCTGTTTATATCACCATGCATAATATAATTGATTCTCATAAACTATTTAGGAAAATTCCAGGCATGTATAAGCCTCTAAATGCACATCTATCTTTTCTGCATTAGAGAGAAAAACAAAACAAAAGAAATTACTAGAAAAACAAAACACAAAGAAGACAAAGAAATAACAATAGCCAAGAGCCCAAAACAATGATGTTATGGGACTTCAAAACAAGGTCGTAGGAACATAACTAAGGTTGTTATTTTACGTATAATCTTCAAAAGAGTTCTTCAGATCACCAGATAAAAACATGCAAAATTGATCCAATACTATGAGTGTTGTTTTATTCTAAGAACTTATAGAATTTGTAGCACAGTCATGTTAGGTATCTTAAATGTGTTTATACAAATTTAGATATTTTCTCTTTTCCCTTCATTTTTTTCCTCCTTTTACCTGAGATATTATTTTTTTCCCTTTGAGCAGATTTTACCCTTTCACATTATTTATTGAGGATT
This sequence comes from Hydrochoerus hydrochaeris, assembly GCA_004027455.1. Lineage (NCBI taxonomy): Eukaryota > Metazoa > Chordata > Mammalia > Rodentia > Hydrochaeridae > Hydrochoerus > Hydrochoerus hydrochaeris. The sequence continues at coordinate 49,714 of PVLA01009619.1, read as the reverse complement.
TTGTACCTTATGTACTCTTAGTATTTCTTATGCTAGGGAGACAATATGGTATTTACACATGAGAGTTTGGTTTATTTCATTTATGACTATGGTCTCAAGTTGTATCCATTTACCTACAAAAATCGCAATGTGCTCCTTTTTATAGATGAGTAGTACTGCATTGTATAAAAGTACCATATCTTTTTTATCCGTTCCTCAGTTGATGGGCGTATAGGTTGTTTCCAACATCTGGCTATTACAAATTGTGCTGCTATAAACATGGATTCATATATATCATACGATGTTTCAATTCTTCTGGGAATATGCCTAGAAGTGTCATATACCCAGAAGCTGGGTCAAATAGAACTTCTAATCCCAGATTTTTGAGGAACATCCAGACTGATCTCCACAGTGGTTGCACCAGTCTATACTCCAACCAAAAGTGCAGAAGAGTTCCTTGTCCCCCACAGCCTCTCCAGCATTTGTTGTTGGTAGTTTTCTTGATCTTGGCCATTCTTTCTGGGGTGAGATGGAATCTCAGTGTGGTTTTAATTTGCATTTCTCTAATGAGCAATGATGCTGAACATTTTTTCATGTATTTATTTGTCATTTGTATTTCTTAATCTGAGAACTGTATTCATCTCAGATGCCCATTTTTGGATTGGTCTTTGAATTTTGGGGGTCTTATTTTTTTTTTATTCTTTATATGTCCTAGACAGAAGTTCTTTGAGTGACAGTTGATCTAGATTTTTTTTAATCCATGGATATCTTTTTTACTCTGTTGGAGATTTCTTTTGACATGCAAAAACTTTTTAATAAGATGAGATCCCAGTTATTGATTCTGGAAAGTATTTCCCATGTGGTTTGATTTTTGTTCATAAATTCTCTGCCTACCTCTATGTCTTCAAGATTTCTACCTACCTTGTCTTCTAGGAGATTTAGTTTTTCTGTTTTAATATTTATATCTTTGATCCATTTTGACTTTAGTTTAGTACATGTTGATGCACATGTGTCTAGTTTATACATCACAACCAAGTAGGATTCATCCCAGGAATGCAGATATTGTTCAATATAAGCAAATCAATAAATGTAATCCACCATATCAATAGAACCAAAAATAGGAATTGCATGGTCATTTCTATGAAAGCAGAAAAAACTTTTGATAAGGGACAACACTCATTCATGATAAGAACCCTATAGAAAATTAGAATAGATGGTCTTTACCTCAATATGATAAAAGCCATCTATGACAAAACAACTGCCAGTACCATATTAAATGGCCAAAAACTGAAAGCTTTGACTCTAAAATTGGGAGGCAGACAAGAATTTCCATTATCACCATTCCTATTCAGTACAGTACTGGGAATAATAACCAGAGCAATTAAACAAGAGATAGAAATAAAATAAGTAAGGATGTGAATATGGCTGCACATATATTAGTATGATATGACCTTTTCAGTTTTTCTGCAAAAGTACCCAGGAGGGGACAGCTGGATTGAATGGAACTTCCAACCCTAGTCTTCTGAGAAATCTTCATATGCCCATGTTCATAGCAGCACAATCTGTAATAGCTAAATCTTGGAAACAACCAAAATGCCCATCAACCGAAGAATGGATGAAAAAATGTGGTATTTTTATACAATGGAATATTACTCAGCTATAAAAAGGATGATCTTGAGGCCTTCATAGGTAAATGGAGACAACTTGAGACTATTCTCACAAGTGAAATAAATAAGAATCATATTTATAAATAACATATTGTGTCTCTAGTGTAAAAAGTAATAAGAAATGTAAGAGTAATAAAACCCATAATGTGTAATTGCTACTGTAAAAAAGAGAAAAAAAGTGCTTTAAAAGATATAATTGCATGTATGTTTAAGTGTGTAGGATTGATAACCATATTACTAAGTTTTTGTTGGATCATTGAGTAGAACTGTTTGTAGTCTCACTGCTTGAATGTCCACTTTGTATACTTTAATTTTGTAACTTGAACAACTATTTCTAAGAGGACAATATGTAATTAAAAACAAAAAGAAGATGGCTAGTCAGCTGTGATCCAGGGAGTGTGCTCCCATCAGAAACTAAATCTGTCAGTGCCTTTGACCTTGCAAACTTCAGATCTGTGAGGGGAAAAAATGTTGTTCAATTTGCCCAGTCTAACTGATGAGGACATGGGGCAAGGGAGAAATTTGAATATGGACTGTGTATTAAAAAATAATATTGTGTAAGTGTTATATGTTAGGATATAGTGGTTATAATGTGCCAATACAAAATAATATTCTTTTTCTTAAAATATGCTTATTGAATATATAGAGCCAAAGTGGCACAATGCATTTGATCCTCACATGTCTCAGCGAAACACACAGGTGCAAACACAGGAAAACATTGGTGTCATTCTTACAATTGCAACTTTTGTATAGGTTTGAAGTTTTTCAAAATGAAAAGTTAGGGTAAAGAGTAATACAAGTTCATCATGATCTATTTCAACAATTCTGAAAATAGTGTTAAGGGGGAAATGTATAATTTCTGGTGATTGAGGAATATTCTACAAATTTGGACTCATACTGAATATGATATTTTGTAAGTCTGCTTTTTTTCACTTATTATTAGATCATGGATGTTTTCTATACCAAAAAAAAAGAAGTAAGGATAGGAAAAGAATAATAAATTATCATTATTTGCAGATGACATGATATTCTACATAGAAGACCCCCAAAACTCCTTTGAAAGATTCTAGATATAATAACTGAATTCAGTAATGTAGCTGGATACAAAGTCAGCACACAAAAAATCAATAGTATTTCTATCCATTAACAACAAAATCACTGAGAGAGAAAAAAGAGAAGCCATACCCTTCAAAATAGCATTCAAAAAATGAAATAGGAATCAAACAAAAGAAATAAAAGATCTATTCAGTAAAAATTATAATACCCTGAAAAATGAAATTGAGGAGGACCTCAGAAAATGGAAAGATTGGGGCTGAGGATTTAGCTTAGTGGCATAAGCATCTGCCTTGCAAGTGCTAGGTCATGAGTTCAATCCCTGGAAAAAGAAAGAAAGAAAGAAAAGAAAGAAAGAAAGAAAGAAAGAACGAAAGAAAATGGAAAGATATTCCTTGTTCCTGCATAGGAAGAACAAACATTGTGAAAATGGCCATTCTCCCAAAATCATTATACAGATTTAATGCAATTCCAATCAAAATACTACTAGCATACCTCACAGATCTACAGAAATAATTTCTAAAATTTATCTGGAACCAGAAAAGACCTAGAATAGCAAAGGTAATTCTGAGCAACAAAGGCAAGGCAGGAAGCATCACAATCCCTGACTTGAAGTTATACTACAAAGCTACTGTAATAAAATCAGCACGGTACTTGAATAAAAGCAGACCTGAAGATCAGTGGAGTAGGTTAGAAGATATAACTACAACTACAAACACACTAAGCCACCTTATCTTTGATAAGGGGCCAAACACATTCACTGCAAGAAAGATAATCTTTTTAATAAGTGGTGTTGGAAAAACTGGCTCTCCATATAGTGAAAGCTAGGTTTCAAACAGTCAAAGGAAAATTATTTTCTCCAAGAAAAAAAGAGAAATGCTTTCAGTGGATTTGTGAGGTTAAAATTTTATTCTAGAAAATTGAAGGCCTCAAACATTCTGTCAATTTCTCCAGTCCAACTTTGCTGAATTCAGAGGCAGCAGAGGAGACAGAACCATTAGGCCAAAAATGTCTTAGAATCACAGTAAGATTTAAATGTCTTTGAAATCATAGGAAATGCGAAGACTGCTGGCTCAATTCAGTTGTGTCTAATCTATGTATTTAATCTTTTGCCACAATGTAAAATCATATTAGGTGGAAATTAAAAGCTCTGAAATTATCACATAAAATTACCTGAGAAGCCACTGCCGCCATCCTCACTAGAAAAATATCATATAAACTACAAATCAATTCTTCTCAGATATATTTTCTTAGACATACTAGATAAGCCACACTGCTTCTGAAATGGGACACAGTGGAACACAGAAAATCTCATTTTACTTGAAACAGAAGCCATTGTCCCAACAGGGTACAGCCAGCTACAGAGAAATTGAACAAAGACTGTGTTGAGAGAAAAATTCTGAGGGAATAACTATAGAGTGTTTCTGTGGGAGATGGCAGAGGACTACATAGTCGTATGAATTTTTTCACAAACACTTGATATCAAGAGAATTGTATTTTCTGAGAACCTTTTTGATTTGAATTGTACCAGAGCCTAAAATGTGCCAGTGAGAAGCAGTATAAATTATTATTCACAGCTTGCACACCCCTGAAGTTTTTCTTCTTTTTTTTTTACTAAGTTAAACATAATCTTACCTTGTGATCCAGCCACCTGATACTTTAATATCTATCAAAACAAGTTTAAAATATTTGTCCACACAAAAACTTTCATAAGGATGTTTATAACAGCTTTACTCATAACTGATAAGACTTGAGAGCAACACACATATCCTTCAATAGCTGAGTGTGTACACAACATGTTGATTATACAAACAATGGAATATTAGTGATGAAAGCATGTAACTTACAGAGGAAATATAAATAAATATTGCAAAGTGAAAGAAAATATTCATTTTACCTACTATGCAACTCCATATCGATGACATTTGGAACTTGAAAAATACAGACAACAAAATATCCTTCTTTAAAAGAGGCCAGATGTGTTCACTGGAAGAAAGATAATCTCTTTAATAAATTGTGCTGGAAACACTCGCTCTCTACATGCTGAAGACTAAAATTAGACTCATGGCTATCACCATGCACTAAACTAAAGTCAAGATGGATCAAAAATCTAAATATTAAAATAAGAACTCTAAATCTACTGGAAGTGAAAATAGGTGGAAATCCTGAAGACATAGTTGTGGAGAGAGAGTTCATAAAACCCCAAACTGCATGAGAAGTACTTCAAAAAATCAACAACTGAAATCTCATATTGTTTAAAAGCTTTTTATATCAAAATAAGTCACCAACAGACTGAAAAGACAACCCACAGAGTGGGAAAATACTTTATTCAATTGTCCCTCAGACAAAAGCCTTCTATCTAAAACACATAATGAATCAAAAAACTCAGAACCCAAAAATTCAAAGACCCACTCCAAAAATGGGCATGTGAGATAAATACACACTTTGCAGATAAAGTGTGAATAAAAGCAATACAAATACAAATGGCAAACAAATACATGAATGTACAACGTCGTTGGTCATTTGAGAGACAAAAATTAAAAGAATATCTCATTCCAGAATGAATGAGTGACTATCATCAAGAAATCAATAACAAATGCTGGTGGAGCTGTGGAGAAAAAGGAACTCTTTTTCACTGTTGGTGGGAATGTAGACTGGAGCAAGCACTGCAAAAATTAGTGTGGAGATTCCTCAAAAAAAAAAAAAAATAAGATTAGAGGTCCTATTCATCTCAGCTATTCCTTTTCTAGGTTTTTTCCCAGAAGAATTAAAAACATCATCCTCCAGCAATATATGTGCACCCATGTTTATAGAAGCACAACTTGCAATAGCAAATCTTGGAAACAACCAAAATGCCCATCAACCAAGGAATGGGTAAAAAAATGTATTTTCATACAATTGAGTTCTATTCCTCTATAAAGACAGATGAACTTGAGTCTTTTATAGGTAAGTGAATTAAATCAGACTTGTGTATGTAAACATTATATTGTCTCTCTAGCATAAGATGCTAAAAGTGTAAACATGATCCAAAATGATGTAAAACAGATATTGTGAAATGGGAAGAAACTGTCCAAAAGGAAAAAGAAAATAAGATGAGGGATAGGGGAAATGGAAGGAAAAAGGAAAAGAAAAAAAATATAGTAAGTATTAAGTATCTAAGTATTTAAGATAAGGTACTTAATATAGTTAAATAGTAATATTACATCTCTATTAGTTCATTGAAAAGATTTTTTGTGCATATATTGTTTGTTTAATTTTTCATGCCTATATTTGTAATCTAAGAAACTATGAAGGTAACAATAGACAATGTATTAACCATTCTTCCTATCTTATTATCTTGTGTTGAAATTTTGTATTATTGTTTTTGTCTTTAAAATAATAAATAACTTTGTATCAGAGGTTTCTAAAGACAGAGGGCAAGATAAGGAGTAGAGCATAGGGTAATTTAAAAAACAGAATAATTTACTGAAACATTTGTATGATATGATAATGGTGAACAGTGACATGCGTTTGTCAAATCTCATAGAACTTTCTGACAGAGTGAACCTTTGCAAACTGTAGGCTTTCATTATAACACTACATGAAAATGTATTCATTAGTACTTTAACAAGATAGTTACACTGGTTCAAGATGCTAACAGTAGTGAACACTTCTCAACAGGGAGACAACCTATAGTGATACATCCATATTCTGTGCTTTTCTTTTCTGTAATTATGTAATTACTAAAACTTAAATTCATTAAGCTAGACATGAGGAAAACTTCAAGAAAATTTAATTCTTCTCAGATTTCTACTGATGAAAATAAAAGACTTCTAAGTCTTATTATAAAAATTCTGAATGGCAAAGCTCTGGAAATAAAGATGAAAAAGTACATTGAATATTCAGTGAACTGTAACCCCTATGCTCCCTTTCAGCACATGGTTGGATTTAGAAACTAATGTTTAAAATTAGTGAGTGACAAAAAATTTTACAAGACAGAAGAGGGGTATAAAATTTGATTTATAAAGCATAAATATGTATTATTTTAAATTAAAATCCAATTTACTTGTTTAGGAATAAAACAATATGAATTTTTTTCATTCCACTGTGTTAGACTCAACTATAGTCCTTAGGAATCCTATTATAATAGTATCTATTTGTAAAAGGCTTACAAGGAATATTCTCTTTTGAAAAATGGAAAAAAGAAAATAGTACTTTTTTATTGCTAAGACCTCCAATTTATTCAATCAAAATTCAGGTGCCACAGGAATAGATTTTGTTAAATCAATTTATAATATGAAGTATGCCTTTAGGATAAAATATACTAATCTAAAAATTAGTAACTGAAAAATCTGAAAATTTCCAACTACTTTTAAGAAGTCTTTCCAGAAAGTTAAAAAATAGTACACCCCTATCAATACAACTTTTGGTCTACAAAGCAGAGTGTTCTAAGGAGGGATTTATAGTATCATATGGATATACTAAGAAAGACATAAATTCAAAAACCTAAACATCAGCAAGAGGAAACTGAGAATAGTGATTTAAGGCTAAAATAAGCAAGTAAAAACAAATAATAATTTTCTTCTAAAGTTAAAATCAGGAAACAATAGAAAAAATACCAAACCAAAAGGTATTTTCTTAATAAGTCCATATATCTGAAATATTGATTTATACATATTTAAGCTAGAATGAACAAAAAAGACATGTCAATATGATCCACAAAAAAATCAAAAGCAGGATTATCTTGAAGGATGTTATGAGATTGCAGGCATAAAACAGGATTACTACAAATATCTCAATCCCTCCAAGTTTGATAACACAAGAGAAATGCATCAGTTACTTAATGAAATGAATCACAAAAAATTTCAGAATGTGTAATGTGTAATCTGAACATATCTATAAAAAATCATTAATTAATACCCTTTATAAAACAGGCTACTAGTACTTGCTTCAGCAGCACATACACAAAAGGAGGATTTTGGACCCAGACGATTTTACTGATGAAATATACCAAGCTTTTAAAGAGAAAATAATACCAGTTATTCGCAGTCTCCTATAGAAACCAAAGTATAAGGAATGCTTTTCAATTAATTCCATGATGGAAACATTCTAATATCAATGCCATAAGGAATGTGAAATGAAAACTACAGACAGACACTTCTGGAAATATAGATAGAAATATACTTAACAAGAGATCAGCAAATTGAATCTTAAATAGTATAAAAACAATAATTTACTTGAAGTATGTAATATTTATTTTAGTAGCAGTGTTATTAATACCAGAAAATCAATCAGTGCAGTCCATTACACCAACAGAAAGGAATTCATATTAATTCAGTCAGATTAATGCATTTGAGAAAATCTAACACACAATGATGATAAAATTCTCACCAAAGTGTGTGTAGATTTAAAATTTATAAACCAACAAATAACAAGCTGATGAATCTCAAAATATCAAGCTTGATATTAAAGAAAAAGACTGAATTTTTTTTATCAGGTCCTGACCTGGACCCCCCACTCTCCCAAATGAGCGTATGGTGGAGGTTTAAATAAAATGTGACAATCGTTATGATTTTAGGGATCCAGGAGGGTCAAAACCCTTTAATTGAGCTGGAGACTCCAAGGGCTAAGACTAAGACTTCTCTGGACTGCCTCCTTCATTAGGTCCAGTAAGGGGTGAGGAAACTGAGGAAAGCGGAAAGCTCAGGCGAAGAGCAGGACGTTGGGAGTCACTTCAAAGACATGTCCAAGTAATGAATCATGTCAGTTTAGTAGAACTGCCTTATGAAGACATGGTAGGAGTGAGACTATAGGAATAATTCCTGCAGCTGCAGTCTCTATTTAATTGATGCTTGGGCCAAGTGTCTGCAGCTGTGGCCTTATCTTGCCCTTTGAGGTATCTCTGGCCTCACAGGCCACTACAGGCCTCAGCCAGGACCAGTGATTCATAGAGGTTCACTTACTATGAATCAGCTCCCATAGCCAGGCAAGGGGCCTAGGCCTGGGGCAGACTCACAGATAAACATAGAAAGCCAATTAGTAAAATTTAAATCCTGCTTAGAACTGCTGGGTAGTGGTCTCCAACAGTTTTTAAATTAATTAAAAATACAAAGGTTCTTTTGTTCATTATTCATATAAAATGTTTTATTTTGGTCCAAGTTAGTATGTTAGTAAAATAAATAAGGAACATGTAGTTTAAAGAGAGGAAATAAAAATGTATTTTTAGAAGAATAATGACACACATAGAAGACAGAGATAATCATAAAACAAAACCCATCCCAAAATATCTCATAGAACACATAAGCAAATATAAAAAAGTGAAGGATATAAACTTAATATAAATGACTAATTATACATAACCAACAAACAAGTAGAATTTTAAATTTTTAAAATTTATTACACCAAAGTAATGAAATATGTTGGCACAAATAGAACAAAATGCATAACCTCAATAAAGATCCATCTATAGGAAACTGGAAAATCTGGATGAAAATATTAAAAAATAAACAGCGATGAGATATTACATGTTCATTGATTAGAATACATGCTATTGTTGAGATATCAACTCTACCTCCTATAATTTTGGATTACCCTCCCAATGAAAAACTCAAAAAGTTCCATGATTTCTAGAAAAGCCAAAAAACACGTTATTGAATGATAGCAGTGTTGGGATACTCATACTAATCAAAACATATTACAGTGCTAGTATAAAAAGCATATCTTACTGGGAAAGAATTCAAGTCTATATTAATGGAAAAGCATGGAAAACTTAGAAATAGAACAATAAAAACATTATCAACTAAATGAACACAGTAGGATGTGCCTTGTGTCCCAGTAACACAATGAATTAAAACTAAAAAATAAAGAGGCAAGAACATACCTCAGTGGCAGTTTGTTTCTGGATTCGGTTTCCAGTATTGCAATGACAGCAACATATTTTTCAACGTTTTTCTTGACAAAATGCAAATGCCATTAACTATTGTGAAGAGATAAGCTTTTGAACAATGGCAAACAAACAGTTGGGCATTCAAGTTAAAAGAACAGATAAGTCCTTTACACCATCTAAAAAACTCACTGTAATGTGCATCTATATGTAAAATTCAAACTATATACATTAAGTATAAAATACATGGAAAATTCTGCAAAGTAGGGTTTGACAATGAATATTCAGTTATAATCAAAGGCATAATTAGTGAAAGAAAATTTAATAAGCTGCATTTTTGCTAAAATTTAAATATTTGCTATGTGCAATATATTTTTGATAGAATTAAAAGCATATACTAGGCTGAAATATATCACTACGTTATATTAATAACTAATTCATAAATACAATGTTCCCATAAAACTCAATAATAATAAAACAATTTTAAAATCATAAAACTGCTGAACAAATAGATACCTATATATATCTATATTATATATAATACATATATATATATATATGTATTAAATCAAACTACTGTGAGATAGCACTACATAACATAATAGCATTCACCTCCTCTATCCCCCAAAGCATTTAGGAAGATGATTAGGATATGGAAAAAAATACTATTGAATGAGATAAATAAAAGTAAGAAAGACCAAACAAAAATTTTCTAGCTATAAATTATATGTGACACCAAAAATTCATTCCATAGTCTTAACAGCACAAAAGAAATTTTAGAACCTTATCATGTTAGCATGCAGAGAAAAATCACAACCAAAGTAGAGAGAAAAAAGAAAAAAGTGAAGCAGCTTCATAGAAAGATTGCTAGATAAATTGACACGGATATAGACATAGATATATGTAGTAATATAAATGATCTATGGAAGTATAGATATAAATAAAGATATACCTCTCTTTTTCCCAGAAATATGTGAAAATACCATGGAGATGGGCAATATGCCCATTTATCAATAAATACATGTACATTTTTCATAATAAAAAGAAGAGAGTCTTACATAGCCACAGCAAAGTAAATATCAGTAGTTTCAAATGTTGTGACACACAATTCAAACAACTAAAAAGCTACATATTTGAATGTATTTTTACATGCACAGAAAATATATATTATTAAAAACGGGCTAGCCATCTGAATAGACATTTCTCAAAATAAGACGTGCAAGTAGACAACAGATACATGAAAGTCTTTAATATCATTAATCATTCAGGAAATGCAAGTCTAAACCACAGTGAGATACCACCTCTCCCTATAGAGAATGAGATTTATCACAAAGACAAAAATAGTAATTTCTGACAGGATGTGAAGAAGGAGAAACACTGTTACAAAAAGCAGGTTGGGAGTTCCCCAGAAAACTAAAAATAGTGATCATATGGTCCTATAATCCCACAGCTGAGTATTATGTGGAGGAGAGGAAAGCAATATGGTGAAAAGACACTTGCACTCATATGCTAATTGCACAACTTTTCACAATAGGCAGGATATGGAATCAAATTTAATGTCCATCAAAGTGAATAGAGAAAATTCTGTACGAATACACAATGGTGTATTACTCAGTCACAAAAAGCAGAACTTATTTTGGAGGTGTCTAACTTTTTAGTTATTTGTTCTAGATGTTAGTTCTCTGTTGAACAGATAGGTGAAATTTGTTTTTTGTTGATTCTGTACATAGTGTCTTTTTACTTTGTTCTTTGTCTTCTTTGCTGTGAAATGTCCCATGTGAAAGGATTTTCTGCTTTTTGTGACTGAGTAATACACCATTGTGCTCACCTACATCCCAAGATACTCTAAATGGATTAAGGTAAATGAACCAAGATATTACTTCATATCTTAATTTAAGAACTGCATTTTCCCAGAAAGTCTCACTCATCCCCATGAAATTTAAGCATTGAGGATCAGTGGACTTCAAGCACTGAGAAGCACTGAACTTCTTCAATGTCCTTGAATGGGGCATTATACTTAGTTATATTGAGTTTAATATTATACAGTCCTCATTTTTAAATCCTTATTTTGTTTCTGCCTACTGAATTGCATTTCTTAAATGTCACTTGCTTCAAATCTGTTCAAGAATACACAGAAATCTGAAAATAAACAAATAGTTTTCTTCAGCAAGTAAATTGAAAGGGAGTAAAGGCTTTAAGAAGTGCCAGGTAACTAATTGCTCCGATAAGGATAAAACAACAAACAGACATGTATTTTCTAATCAGAAAATGAAACCACATTTCTAAGGTTTGCAAGCAAAATGTGCATGCTAGGTACCATAAAATATTAATATTTTTATATATGGAATTTCAAATTTGACCAATTAAAGAAAGAGTCATGCTGGAGACACTGGATAAAATAAGTATTTTCATAGAGGGAAGACAATCACACTCAGATACATAAAACCGATCTGAAAAAGAACTTTTTCAGATCAAATCAAATGTTTGAGCTATTAGTAAGGGGAGAGTCTAGCCTCTCATCTTACCCTTAACCCAGTGAACATACCATCTTGGGAGCAGTTCTAACACCAGAAGGAAGGAGTTGGCAATGCAGAGGTGGGGCTCCTGTGACATGCTTTTTACATCGTTTGAAAGAAGAAATTAAACTGAAAAGGAGTAAAGATGCTGGGACCCCTGGGAAGCAGCAGCCTGAGAAAAGAAGAGAGTAATACAAAAGTAGGCAATCCCTCTTTCCCTTCAATGTCCCAAATATTGAGGAATACTGCATCCAAGTAGAATCCAACTATCACTTCCCAGGATTATCAAGGGAAGCCCCCAGCCATAGGCAGAGAGAGGCCAAGCACCAGAAGCCATGAACAGTGTCAAGCCTGCTGTCCAGGTCACGTGGATTATATCCTTGGAGAAACTAGAGTGTGGAAAAACCCAACAGGGCTGTTTTAGAGTTGGCATTTTTCTATTGTTTCATCAAACATTGGAAAAATCTGAAACAGTGAGAAATCTTGTCCACAGCCCACAATGCCATGTCTGAAAAGAAGACCCTCTGGTAAGCCATGGTACTGTGTTATATTCCATAGATTGGAAATCAGAGCTCATGAGTCAGGGATAAAATTTAATGTGAAGAAAGAGGGAGCCACTGGGAGAAGATGGCTGCTGATGATATACCAGGAAGAAGTTCTCGGAAGTGTGAACATGGAGACCATCTCAGGATTTACCTTGAAGCGATGGGAAGGAGAGTGGGAGGTCACTGGTGGAAGTCAACAGAGGACTGGTTGCCAGACAAACTGCATTAGGTCTTCCACTTGACCAGCTAACTGGAAGCTGGACCTTAGAACAGAGACAAAGGTTTACAATCAGCACAAAAGTTTGCAGCTCAGAAGTGGCTCCACAGAGACAGATCCCTCACCATTCCTGGGCACAGTTAACCCTGCTGCAGTGAGAAACTGCACGGCTGCTGCAAAATGAGGGACTTGCAGGGGAAGACAGGGGGAGGAAAACTGAGGAACCTACATGCTCTCTGCTCTCAGTTTTTCTTCTCTTATATATTTTATTTTATTTTATTTTATTTTATTTTATTTTATTTTATTTTATTTTATTTTATTTTATTTTATTTGTGGATGGGGATCAAACTCATGACCTTGCACTTGCCAGGCAGGCACTTAAGCCACTGAGCTAAATCCCCAGCCTCTTATATCTTTTTAATCTTCTGTCCTCTCTAATCTTTTTTCTTTGCTCTTCCTCATTTTCCTATCCCTTTGTCTTCCCTCACTTCCTCTCCAGCTTTCAGGTGACACATACAGAGTGTAGCTGTATATGTACAGAAGAGGAAGAATAGATCAGGGTTTCTTAATGGCCATGCTGAAGTAACCTTAAAATAATTGTCCTTAGAGAATCCAAACAAAGCTAACAGTAAGTATATTAATGGGTTCCAACTATTTCCCAGCTTTCCTGTATGTTTAATTACAGTTCTTTCCCTCTGTACCCCTTCTCCTGCCTCCACAAATATTTTCCTAAACACTTTCACCACTAACCTTTCATCTCAGCTATAAAAGTACCTCAAACAGACCAAACTTTCATCTAGTGCTCACCTGCTAACATTTCTTTTATCTCCCTCTGCTCTTACTGACTTGTTAGTTTAAAGTCCCCCCCACCTTTTTTTTTTCCTTCCTCCACTTTATATACCAACTGTAACAGCTGTATGGTATAGTCTGTAAGAGACATTTGTAAGCGCGAAATTGTCTAAACCAGTTTTAATGTTCATGGATGATGTATAGTTGGAACTGCGGATGCTGATTTAACTAGTAGGAATTGTGTACAACAAAGTGACTGTGTCCAGTGGAATTAAGCTAGAAAGGCTGAAATGGTAGACTGTATCTCTTGACAAATCCAAGTTTACATTACTGGAAAATAGAACTTAACTAAATAGTTCCTCATACCAACAGTAAAGTCACCTCACTCACTTAGTTTGACTTCAGTCCTATGTGGGGGTGGGTTGGGGCAAGATAGACAAAAAGCCAAAACAATACAGGGACTCCCAATTTTTCTAAAGGTGACACAAGGGGGACTCTTGGAGAGGAAAAAAAGCACCAAATAGCTAATCTTCACAAATGATTAAAGTGGAAGCAAAGAAACTTTGCAAGCTCAAGGGTGGAATACCAAAAAGAAAGTGGACCTGACTAACAAATTGACCAGTATGGTTAAAGAAGAATCAAATAAGATCTGACCAAAATCATCAAAGCATGACTGACAAATTTACCAAAGATATAAATCAAAGGGCTGGGGATTTAGCTCAGCAGCATAAGTGCCTGCCTGGTAGGCACCAGGTCTTGAGTTCGATCCTTGATACAAAAAAAAAAAAAAAAAAAATATATATATATATATATATATATATATATATATATATATATATATATTTGTTTGGCTTATACATTTTTTGGGGGGCACTACGCCACTGAGCTAAATCCCCAGCCCTATCTTTTCTTTTTTTATATTAGTGGAGATGGAACCATAGAGCAGACTATCACTAAGCTACACTTCAAAGTATTATCTTTTTAATTATCTGTTTAATTTTGAGACCAGTCCAGACTGACCTGAAACCTGTCACTCTCCTGCTTAGTTATTAAGTAGCTGAGACTGCAGCATGTGGCACCACTCAAAGCAAGAATGATTTTTGGGCATAATTCAGCAGTATGCATGCTTTATTTTTATATATAAAGTGCCATCAATTTTCTTCTTATTTGATCATAAATATGTAGCTTATCTTCTGTAAATTGTCTGTATTTCTTTAAGGCTTGTGAGGAAAAACCAGGCTATGAATCTGTCTGTGACTTCATTCTGCTTCTTATGGGAAAAAATGTTATCATTTACGTCAGTTACATACATGTACAATAGGTTGGTCCATCAAAATTTTCCTAGAGCACCTGCATATTATGTAAAACAGCAAACTTCAATTATGGTCAGAAAAATGTCTATAAATGCCTGCTTTTATAGTTTAAAGCCTAAATACCCTGTCTCTCACAGTTATGTAACTCAACAAAATACTATAGTAATAAAAGCTTTAAAAGTTCAGGGTGTTTTGGTAGCGTCTCAGGGACCTTAGGACTCTAAGAACAAAACTGGAAACACCCAAGATAGCTACACAAGTTACAGCAACCCATAATGATGTGAGAATGCAGGCGCATCTGCTGGAAGACAGGTTACAGGTCAGAAGCCAATCAACAGCAAACAACTGAAAAACACTCCTGGATTGGCTACTTGTGGACTTCCCACCTCCCCCAATCCAGAAAAACAAAAAACAAAAAACAAAAAGAAACTCTAAAAACCCAAAGTGGATATCTGTGGTTTCTACAAAGTTGCAGAAGTTAGTTAAATTTTAAGAAAAACTCAGAGGATGACTGAAGCATTCAACTCTGAACTGCGACTTTAAAGGAGTACATTATAGATTATTGTTACATGCTATTTCATGTTAATATCTGTTGAATGAACAAAGCATTATTTTCAAATTTTATAGTCTCTATCTTATTAACTTATTCATTGCTATGTAACTTATTACAAAACAGTTGCTTACATACTTGCTAAGGTTATGAAGTTTATTTTTGAATAGATTGTATAAAATATCAATACAATTATTTGGTCAAGGAAAATATTATTTACATTTTTCAATTCAATTTACTTTAGATGCAGATTAATACCTAATTTCTGAATAATTAATTCAATAATTTGATATATTCTGACAACTTTCAAATGTTTATATCTTGATTTGATTTAATTTAGTAAACCAATTTACCAAAAACTTTTTTGTTACATTTCTTCAGAGAAATAATATTTAAGTAAGTGTATTAGTTAAAGTTCTCTAGAGGATTGGAATAGATAATGAATGTATAATTTATAAGGAGATTTATTAAGTAGGCTTGAAAGATCAGAAGCAGTAAAATTCACAATGACTATCTGTGCCATGGAGAGCTGGAAGGTCCAGTACCTGTGTAGTCCAAGAGGACACAAGTGACAGAAAAAGAGGCATTAATAATGACAGCATCATCCCAAACCTGGGGCCCTGGAATCTCAGTCTAGAGTCACAGATATGAATCTATATTGAAAGGTGAAGAAACTACAGGTCATGTCCAAAGGCAAGACAAAGTCAGAATGTCTTCCAAAATGGGACCAATTCCATTTTCTTTCCCTTTTTATTCTCTCCAAGCTACAATTCTATTGGTTGCTGCCAACCATATCCAGGGTGGATCTTCCTCCCTCAGCTTGCTGTCCTGTACATCAAATATCCACAAATACTATGAAAATTGCTTTACTAGTTGCTAGATGTTTTTTATTATTAGTAGTAGTACACAGTTGCAATACATAATGTTTACATTTTTATGTGGAGTTGATAATCCTTTCAAGTCCATATATCATGATTAATGGTCACCATATCAATATATATTTAAATTTAAAAGCAGTTTATGATAATTTTATTTGGTGTGTAAATATCTTTCAATAATATCAATCTTTCAGTAAAATGTCTTAATAAAATGAAGTAAAAGAGCCATTCAGAGAAAAAAATTTGAGTATTTTTCTGATATAGTAATAATATTTTTATTTCAAATGTGAGCCTTAGATGGGCATGATGGCACATTCCTTTAACACCAGCACACGAGAAGCTGAGGCAAGATGATTGAAATGCGCCACAGTGAGACCACTGTATTACACAACAAGTTCTGGGCTACATATTCTGTCTTAAAAAACAAAACAAAGCAAAGCAAAACAAAACAAAAATGAGACTTTGTCATGATTTGCTGAATTATATCCAAACGACTGAGGTTATGATGCAATACATCATAGTATTTCTAGAAATTGGAAATCACTGATATACATCTTCAAGTATTATTTATGGCAAGGGAGAAATGTATTTCTCTCTGTCTCTCTGACTCTATCTCTCTCACGCATACTTTCCCCAAATCACATACACTACTATCATTTCAATAGCTTAATGTTAAAATAAAAATCATTAGATCTTCTAAACTTTTCAAAGTGTGTAGTTTTATAAGTAGCTATAGATCTTATTTTAAATTTGAACTATGCTCTTTCAGTTAAAATTTTAATAGTGAACAGGTAAAAATAGCTTGCTATATCAACATCACTAAATGTCCTTCAAAATATGAAATAAAGTGATATTTGTTCTATCCAAATGACATTTGCCAAGACCTCTGAAGAAACGTTTGCATTACATACCAAAAACTTTTATTAAGAAAATAATTTTAAAGAAAAGGAATACCATAGAAATGTCTACCAATGGTACTATTTTTTGCTATGTTAAAAAAAAAAAACTATCTTTTCCTAACACTTCCTCTTTTCATTGGTTGGAAATTCTCCTATCTGTTGGAATCACATCTTGTTTTAGTATCAAGCATAAAATATCTTACAGGAGCACTTGAATTTAGAAAGCTATCAATTTTATAATAAATACTTTAAACTTAGAGAATGCATCCATTCTATGTGGCAGAGTATGCCATCTGAGGATGGATGACAGGATGGAGTCATTTTTCAAGGAAAAGGAATCTGTAAAATAGTAATGGATTGACCCAACAGAGAGATCAGGGCAGGATGACAGTAGGAGCAAGTTGAGCAAGATTTGGAGTATGAAATGATCTTGCAATTTTGTTCACAACTGATGAAATTAAAGTATGAAGCTAAATGCATCGTCCTTGTGCATACCCTGTGTCCTGCCTGCCTTTTGATCTTACTAAAACTGCAATCTTGTGAATTGCAACTCCTTCTCCTATGAACAGGAGCTATACATGCCTATACTTATACTTTAAATTTTGTTGTTAACATAGAAAGAAGTAACAAATTAAAAATTAGATGTTACTCAAATTTCAGAAATTTGGTCTGGCTTGGCATAAGATTTTCTTGCTATTCCAGTTTTGTACTTGCATATGTAAATTATATTCCCAGAGAAATTAGTAAAGTTATTTAAAAAGTTACTGATATATGTGACATAAAGCTAAATAAATGGAATTAAAATGATATAATAATAATATATAAAATAATATCTAAAATAATATACTGGAGTTATGTGTGTGTGTGTGTGTGTGTGCGCATTCGGAGAGGGAAGAAGTGGTAGGAGGAAGGACAAAGAGAAAGACTGAGGAGAGAGAATATGAGAAGACAAAATGTGAAGCAAATCTTTAGGAAGCTATTTCTTTAATCAATTAAATATTTTTCTTGAATATATTTCAGAAACTCTGCACAGTAATTACTTTCAGAAAGGCTGGTATGAGTAGTATCTTTAATAGTTACTCTCAGAGAGGTATACCCACCCCATCCAAGGAACCCATGCATATGATCTCAGTTTGGAAAAAAAGGGTTTGGAGATACAAATAAGAACCTCAGAATAAAATCACCCTGAATTAGGGTGCGTCTTAAATCCAAATATAACTGTATTTAAAGGAAAATGTAGGACTTTGGGATGTGAAGATACTAAAAGAATGTCTTACAAAGACTGGAGTTATAGTATACTGCCAAGGGCCAAGGAATGTCAGACTCCACCAGAAGGTAGAGGAGATAAGAAAGAATTCTCCTTCAGGGTATTCAAACTAAGTATGGACCAATTGACAGTTTAATTAGAAGTTTTCTTGAAATTTAATGTGAATTTTACCTATCGTTACTATGTACACATTGGTTACAATTTAGAGTATAAAAATTCAAATTTATAAATTAAATTGTATTTTTAACCCATGTATATAGTTTTGAAAATATTATGGTCAAAGTCTTATGAGTGCTATTTCCTAAAAAGTTTTCCAATGTCAAAATCTTCCTATGAATAGCAGTTAAGAGGAAAAATTTTTGAATAAAAATCACCAAACTTTTAATAACAAAGGCAAAAGTCACAGCTCAAAGTAAAATCCATGCTTTTAATTGGACTGCATATAATTTATATATACATATAAATATATACATATAAATATGTGTATTATATACAGATTATCAAGTACATAAAATGTTTTAAATTATATTTACATATCTCATATATGTAAATATACGCATTTATATACAAGTGAGCATCTCAGTGATACAGAACAAAACTTTTACCAAAATTCAACATATTTTAATGACTAAAAACCTTGAAGAAAATAGTTGCAGAAGTGTTTTACCTCAAACTGATAGAAGTCATACATTGTAACCCCACAAAGAAATTTTCAGCTACAATTGGGAAGGAGAACAATGTATCCATTTTCCATACACCTGTTTAGAATAGTGCTTAAAATTTAGCCAGGTCAAACAGGTACCATCAAGAACTAAATGTGCTATGAATATGAAAGAAAAAAGTCATAATACAATTATTGCAGATGATATGACAACTTACAAAGGAGACCTTGAAAACTCCATCAAAAGATTCTTCTTTAAGACATTATCTTTTCTCTAGCACATGTTTGTAGCACTTTTGTTGAAAATCAAACAGCTACTGTTTTTTGGGTTTGTTTCTGTGTCTTCTATTCTATTCCACTGGTCCACATTTGTTTTCCTGCTGGCTCCATGTAATACTTGCTACAATGACTCTACAGTATAGCTTGGATTCCAGCACAGTGATGCCTTCAGCATTGTTGTTTTATCTCTAGATTTAGCTATCCTTAATTTCTTCTCATCTCAGATTAAATTTAGGATTTCTGTTCCCAGATGAAATTTAATATCTTTTTCTAGTGCTGCAAAGAATAATGTTACTATTTTACTAGAGTTTGCACTGAATCTATACACAATTATTAGTATTATGGTAATTTTAATAATATTCTACCAATTCATTTCAATTTTCTTTTTCTTTTGTTTTTCCATTTTCTAAAGTCAGCTTCAGTTTTGTTCTTCAGTGTTCTGTAAGTTTTATTTTAAATGTCTTTCACTTCCTGGGTAGGTTAAATCCAAGGTACATAACTCAAAGCTATAATGAATGGAATTGTTTTCTTGATTATTTTCTTAGTGTGCTCCTTATTAGCATGCAGGGATGCAATTGATTTCATATATTAATTTTGTATCCTGCCTCTTCACTTAACTCATTTATAAGAAGACTTAAAGCCTTCTGATGCAGATTTTTAAAATTTGATTTTAAAAAAACAGAAAGAGGGGAATAATACATAATTTCAAAAAAATAAACAGGAAGAAATCACTAGTTGATAATTACATATTGTCCTCTTAGAAGTAGTTGTTCAATTTACAAAAGTAAAGCATACAAAGTGGACGTTAAAACAGTGAGAATGCAAACAGTTCTGTTCACATATCCAACAAAAAATTGGTAATATGTTATCAATCCTACTCACTTAAACATACATGCAGTTATATCCTTCAGAGCACTTTCTTTTTCTCTCTTTTTTACAATAGCAATTACATAATTTGGGGTTTATTACTGCCACATTTCTTATTATTTTTTACACTAGAGACACAATGTGATATTTATAAATATGATTCTTATTTATTTCACTAATGAGGATAGTCTCAAGTTGCCTCAATTCACCGTTGAAGGCCTCAAGATCATCCTTTTTATAGCTGAGTAATATTCCATTGTCTAAAAATACCATAGCTTTTTCATCCACTCTGCAGTTGATGATCATCTTGGTTTTTTCCAAGATTTAGCTATTACAAATTGTGCTACTATGAACATGGGTGCACATATATCACTGTGATATGACATTTTCAGTTCTTCTGAGAAAATACCCATGAGGGGAATATCTGGGTCGAATGGAGCTCCCAATCCTAGTCTTCTGAGAATTCTCCATACTGATTTCCATAGTGGTTGCACAGTCTACATTCCCACCAACAGTGGAGCAGTGTTCTTTTTCCCCCTCAGCCTCGCCAACCTTTATTATCAGTTGTTTCTTGACGGCAGATATTCTTTATGGGGTGATGAAATCTCAATGCTGTTTTTATTTGCATTTCTTGAATGACCAGTGATGATGAACATTTCTTCATGTATTTATTTTCCATTTGTATATCTTCCTCTGAGAACTGTGTGCTCATCCCAGATGCCCATTTTAGGAGAGAGTCTTTGAATTTGGGGGGCTTGGTGTTTTTCAATTCTTTATATGTTCTGGATATAAGTCCTTTGTCTGAGGGACTGCTGACTAAAATTCTTTCCCACTCTGTGGGTTTTCTTTTCACTCTGTTGGTTATTTCTTTTGAAGTGTAGAAACTTTTCAATAATATGAGATACCAATTGTTGATTCTTTAAGTGTTTCCCATGCAGTTCGCATTTTGTTCATGATTTCTCTGCCTACCCCTATGTCTCTAAGATATCTACCTACCTTGTCTTCCAGTAGATTTAATGTTTATTTCTTAATATTTATGTCTTAGATCCATTTAGACTTTAGTTTAGTGCATGGTGATAGGCATGGATCTAGTTTCAGTATTCAGCATATAAAGAGCCAATTTTTCCAACACCATTTATTAAAGAGGCTATCCTTCCTTCAGTGAATATGTTTAGCTCCTTTGTCAAATATTAGGTGGCTAAGTATCTTTGTAGTTGTGCTTGCATCTTCTAATCTGTTCCATTGAGCATCAGGTCTAGTTCTTTGCCAGTACCATGCTGATTTTATCACTGTGGCTTTGTAGTATAGTTTCAAGTCAGGAATTGAGATGCCTCCTGCTTTGCCTTTGTTGCCCAAAATTACCTTTGCTGTTCTAGGTTTCTTCTGTTTCCAAATGAATTTTAGGAGTGTTTTCTCTAGATCTGTGAGGTATGTTAATGGTATTTTGACTGGATCTGTATAACAGTTTTGGAGTATGGTCATTTTCACAATGTTGGTTCTTCCTAGCTAAGAGCAAAGAATATCCTTACATTTTCTAATATTGTCTTCAATCTCCTTTTTTAGCATAGCATAAATTTCAGCATATAGGTCTTTTACATTCTTAATTAGGTTGATTCCTAAGTACTTCATTTTTTTAGATGTTATTGTGAAGGGCGATATTTCCATAATTTCTCTCCCGGTGAGTTTTTTGTTTGTGTACAGGAATGCTATTGATTTTTGAGCACTGACTTTGTATCCAGCTACACTGCTGAATTTGTTTATTACTTTTAGTATTCTTTTAATGAAGTGTTTTGGGGTCTTCTATATAGAGTATCATGTCATCTGCCAATAGTGATAATTTAGCTTCTTCCTTTCCTATCTTTATTCTTTTTATTTCTCTCTCTTGTCTGATTGCCCTGGCTAGTGTTCCCAGAACTATATTGAATAGGAGTGGTGATAGTGGATATCCTTGTCTTGTTCCTGATTTTAAAGTGAAAGCCTTCAGTTTTTGTCCATTTAGTATAATGTTGGTTGTTGGTTTGTCAGAGATGGCCTTTATAAGATTGAGGTAGATACCACGTATTCAGAGTTTCTGAAGGGTTTTTATCATGAACATGTGTTGGACTTTATCAAAACCTTTTTCTGGATCTATTGAAATGACCATGTGGTTTTAGTTTTTGGCTCTGTTGATGTGGTGTATTACATTTATTGATTTGCGTATGTTAAACCATCCCTGTATTCCTGGAATGAATCCCACTTGGTCATGATGTATAATCTTCTTGATGATTTGTTGCATTCTCTTTGCCAGTATTTTATTGAGAATCTTTCTGATGCAGATTTTTGCTTAACAATTAAATCATCTGTAAATAGGGATAATTTTACTTCTTTCTTTCCTATATGTAATCGCTTTAATTTCTTTTTTTTTTCTTCTCTGATTGTTCATGTTTAACGTTTTTTAAAAGTGTATTCAACAGAAGTGATGAAAGTATACATCCTTTTTTCATTCCAGACTGCAGGGGAAAGACTACCAGTTTTTCATCATTTCGTGTGATGCTTGTTGTGGATTTGTCATAAAAACTTTTGTCATTTTAAGACACATCCTTCTATACATATTTTCAATTGGGCTTTTTGAAAAATCCTGATTGTAAATTAAATAAGTGTTTTTTCAGCACTTATTATAGTAATTATGTGATTTTTATCATTTATTCTATTTGTGGGGTACAGTACATTTATTGATCTACATATGTGGTACCTTCGTTGCCTTGCTGGGATAACTTGTTTAGAAAGGATGATCTTCTTTATATGATACTGAATTAGTGACAGTTTTGTTGAGGACTTTTGTTACTATATTCACCAAGGATTTGGTGCATCATTTTCTTTTTTCATAGCATTTTTGTGTTGTTTTTATAACAGTAATTCTGGCTAAACAGAATGTATTTAGAAGAATGCACCTTTATGCTATAGGAAAAAGAAAAAGAGCAGCATCTGGCAGAATTTAGAAATAAATTCATTTGATCCTGAGCTTTTCCTGGTTGGTACAGTCTTAATTACTCCTTCAGTTTTATTGGTTGTCATTGATATATCATCATTCTAATTTTTTTTCACCTGGAAATTCATCTACTTCAGTATCTATTGGATTAATTTATTTTTCATTACTTTTTTTTACATTCCCATGAATTTTGTGTTTTTGTGTTGATTTTCAAATGAGTTGGGATGGATTCTCTCTCTCTCTCTCTTTCTGTCTCCCTCCCTCCCTTCTTCCCAGCCTCCCTCCCTGTCACAGAAGTCTTCTTAGAGAATACTATATATTTTGTGATGATCCCTAAGCTATGATTATAGCTCAGCATGAAACCTATTCCAAGTACCCTCTGATTAAGGGTGCCTGAAATACCAGCTGTCCACCAGACCTATCACTCTGAGTCAATAGATTTGGCTCTGCTGTGGATCAAAGTTCTGTAATGAACCAGAGCCTAGTCAGTGCCCTTGCACTATCCTGCTCTCCCTGCAAGGGGTTTGGGATGTGCCATCTGTGCTGGAATAGGAAGCTGAGAATGCCTGTCCTTCTAGTGGGTTATTCAGTGGCACTTCCAGATTCAGACTCCCTCCTTGTGCAAAATGCCACATGGTTGACCCCTCTTCTCTGACCATTGTTCAACTCACCACAATCGTTTTGCTTTCTGGCCCCTTTTCTTTCTTCCTTTGTCTCCTCCTGGGTGAACACACTCACTGTCTGCTGGGTTTCATATGATTAGTCCATCCCTTTGAGACATTCCCAGCTAGAAGTTTGGTTTTCATGGATGAGGTGTTGGGTTCATCCTCTAATCCTGTGAATTTGACTTTTCTGTTTCACACTCTGCATTCTCCTAGGTCCAAGCTAATTATTAGTGCAGGTATCACTGCCTACA
Organism: Hydrochoerus hydrochaeris; assembly: GCA_004027455.1. Taxonomy (NCBI): domain Eukaryota; kingdom Metazoa; phylum Chordata; class Mammalia; order Rodentia; family Hydrochaeridae; genus Hydrochoerus; species Hydrochoerus hydrochaeris. Next base: position 25,488 of record PVLA01009619.1, on the reverse strand, counting down.
TGAAACAGAGTGGCTATTATAACCTGACGATGTGAAATATGTGGGTGTTTTCTACTCTCACATGCTATTTACAGAGGCAGAGGGTGGTATTTAAGGTGGCTTGAAGCCACAGTTCTACTTCAATCTATCTACTGCGTGTTTCATCAAGGTTGAAGAATTTGCTTTCAAAAACCCTCTTGCCTGACACTATCTAAACATGGCTGATAACACTGGGATTTACCATTCCTGTCCCTGTTCACTTGGGTGAACTCAGATTTTCTATTCAAGAAGTATCTCTGTTTAGTAGCAAAGTCTGAATTCACAAGGAGATGCCACTTTTTCCATGGGAGGGAAATTTCTCCTTTTCTACTGTAAGTGTTTTGTTTAGTGCTGGTTTCATAGCTGCAGTTAATTATCTTTTCAAACACAAATATTTCTGAATTCGGCCTAGTTCCTAGCTTGTTTAAATTCCAACTCACACTTTTCCATGGTTCTCCTGTAACCTCACAGCACTGTACCTGATGTTTGGATGAAATTCCTGGAGCAGCCTGTGGTGGTTACCTAATTTAGTCTGCTATCACTTTGTGAATATATTTTTTTGTTGAAAAATACTCTCTTAGTCTGGATATACTTAAGTGACCATTGATGAATCATAATAAAATTAATGTCAGAAATAAAAGAAGAAATAACCTGGATTTTATTTCAGTTTACATCCTCATATTGTTTATTATTTCATGAATAAAAATAATTGTCACAATTAGTTTGGAATAATGTAATAACCATCGGCTTAAACATTTACTACTCAGAGTGGTATGTAACTCACAAAGGCCTTACACTTAACATAATTTTTTTACCTTATTTCAATCAATATTTCCAAAACATATATTTTAAATCCTGAAAATTCCCACAAAGACAGAACTTGCTGGTATATATATTCATTTTTAAATATTTTTACATTTATTGAGCTATAACCAACATACAACAAAAATGCAAATGGTTTCCTTGTTTCACCTAACTGGTTTAAATATAGATATGTAGGTAGGAGACCATTATCCTCCTACCTGTTGATATCCATCCTCTGCCAAAATGTTCATTAATCTCTTTTGTAATTTGTTTTTTAATAAATATCAATGCAATTTCAGCCACAAAAAATTAAATTATATTTCCAATAGATCAATCTAAATGTTTACATAAAACAATTTTTGTCTTTATTTAGAAATCATGATTAACTTGACATTCACATATGTATAATAAGAATTCATTATTATTATTTTGTTGAAATATGATCAGATATTTTCTGAATTTATGTGGGGAGTTGTCTGTTGTCTTTTGTAGTCTTTGTATGTATTCTAAATACAAGTCTTATTATATATTCTCAACAAATCTTTTATCCTATATATGATTTGATATGTCTACTTCTCATCTACTGTCTTTTAAAATCTTTTTTTTTTATTTCACTGAACAGTTACTTTAGCAAGTTTAAGTGCAGACTATTATACATAATAATATAAAGATTGTTTGAATTAAATTCTTGTACAACTTTAGAAAATTTGAAGTTGTAAAAAGTTTTGGGCACATGTGAAAAATGTTTCAGTATACATAATTTTCTGCTAGTGCTGTTAAAATTTTTAAAAGTTATTGCTCAATGCTATATCATGTAATTTACAAAAGACAAATGGTTAAAACTGGTGTAAATATTTTATTTTTAATGTCAACTTCCTATAAATATTTTCTTCCTTCTCTATTCTTTCATGATAAACTACAAAAGTCCTTCATAAAATAGTATTTTATTTTTATTTTTATTTCTAAGAACAAGAGTAATGTTATAGGAAGTGGCTTTCCAGTACAAAAAATAAACAATTGACCTTCAAGTTGGCTGTTTTACTTTTTGTAAAGCTTATATTTTTTTTCATTTATTAAAAAATGTGACTATGTGGATGAAAGTTACATTTTCATAAAATTTCCTGCATTAGTAATTTTTAACTTAGCAATTTTAATGACCTTATGTCTCCTGAAAACTTTTGTCAAATAAAACTTCCTTGGAAATAACCAAAAATATATCAATTGCAAGATCAAAATTTGCTCTTTAGAGTTATCTTTTATGCCTCTACCCAAATCTGCTGTCCAAACCTTCTTCAAGTTTGTAAAGAAATGGATAGACAGTAAGTCTAATGCAAGTGTCTATCTTATATTTAAGAAAATTTCAGATGACTTTTTAATATTTTGACTGAAAAGATGGCTTTAATGTTTTCTAAACATTTACAAACCTGGATTGAGAGTGTAAGGTATCATGTAGTTGAATATGGCCTATAAAAGGAGTGATAGCATTTAAGAAATCTCTGAATGTTATATATTTAAAAATTCATTCAACTCAGAGTCAGAAATAAAAAGGTTTTATGAGACAAATAAAATTATAAAGATCAAGCAACATGTAGTTAGGTAAGTCAGCTTTGTATATCATCCAGTGGAATAGAGATGTAACAATATATTTGCTCATTAAGAAATAATTTAGAAAATTTCTTAAATTGTTCAAGTAATATCCAAAGGAAAATTTTGTACTATAAATTTCATGTCTGTCTGCATCTCATTTTTAAAAAAATATAAAAGTAATTTATATCTTTCAATACTACTGGTAACATAATGCAAATAACTTCATATTTGAACTTGAAGTACCATTTTATCATTAAGGCATGTGGTGGATAGTACATATGGTTTGTGGTGAGGCCTATTAAAGGATTTCATATATTATAAAATCTATCTACACATTTGTTTATGGGAGGGATTATATTACAGAGGAAAAGAGATGGATAGTGTTTGATTGATAATAATATATTACTTAATAATTTTTATAATTTAAATGACAGTCAAAAAGGCTAAATTTCATTTATAATTCTATTGCTTACTTTCTGTCTGATGTGTTAATTTCCCAGACCTTTATTGTGGCTTGTACCTAGACATTCCCTCAAATCCTCATGCAGTCATAGGTCAAGCTTTTGGGACATGGATGAATCTAGGATGTGTGCTGCTGAGATCAAGGATGTGATGTTGGGATTGATTCATGTAGCCATGGTAGGATTAAGGGTGCCTAACCTTGGGTGTGAATGCTAAGCGTAGGTAGTCTGAACAAGATACGATGGAAAGAGGTTAGTTGCTTGTTGTGGGATGCTTCTTTTTCACTTCATTGCTTTGCTGTCTTTTCCCATGAACTTTACCTCCTGTGAGTTGCCCCTCTGCCATGCCACCCTGCCTTGGAGCCAGCCAATTATAGACTGAAGCCTCTACAAACCATGAGCCAAATAAACCTTTCTTCTTTGAACTTTGGGTGTCAGGAATTTGGTTTCAGCAATGAGAAAAGTAACTAAGACAATATTAATTTGATTTTGTAAAGATCACTTATTACTAACTTTTTCTGATTTATGTTTGATAGTATGGTATATGTTTACCTATAATATTAGTGTCTTTGTATTTTGGTGATGAAGTAGTCAAATTAACATTGATATTTTGCTAGTTAAGTAAAAATACTACCAAATGTCATGTCACTATGCATTAAAAATAAATATTATTAGTTATAAAAGTAGTACTTTGTATGGATTGAAAATTAATGAAATACATGGGTTCTTTTGCATTAGAAATAAATCAAAAGGTATTCTAACTTATAATTTTGAAGTTTCACTAGAATGAAAAACAATTTTTACATCTAATAAACATTAGTAGCATATTACGAAAATAGTTGATTTAAATTCTGGAGAATTTCAAATCATAAAATATAAATTATACTTTTTACATCTTTACTTTCCTTTATGTTCTCATCTACAGAATCTGTGACCACATCTCCAACAAAGAGTTAGAAGTTTGAGCCTCTTGACTTTACAAATCACTAATTACTATTAAATTGGCCTCAGTCAGTTTCAGTTAATTGAAAGATCATGGTCCCCTGTGTAGGTGAACAGTTTACTGAATGCTTATTTTGCTATATCAAACTGAAAAAATGTTAAGTAATAAGGCAAGTACTTTCTGAATCAATACAGAACATGCCTCAATTATCAACAGTAGGACTTCTCAAACTGCATTTTTTTCCATATGGGTATTGCTAGTTATGCATAAATTAATAGGCACCTTGCTAGTCAAACCTATACAAAGCCTAACCACATCTGTGGATAGTGTTAGGTAAGGGTGACTGTGAGGTTTTCAAGATACAGTGACTTTTCAATAAACAGACTGAGCTATATATTGTTGTATAGAAAAATATCTTCAGCCATAACTTCTAGATAAAATTTTATTATGAAATAGTTAAAGTTGTTATAACTTCAGTAAAATTCAGTATGAAGAAATTTCAGGCATTAAATGTTAGATTGTGCAGAATGAGGCAGAATTTTTGTTTAATATTTATCAATTTCATGTTAATTACATTAAATGTGTTTTATGTTAATATCTGTCAATTTTCAAAAGAGAGTGTATCCACTGTTGAGTGTTATATACCATTTAAAATTAATCAGATGGGAATATAGTTCAGCAGCACAGCACCTGCCTACAAGCTCAAGGCATGAGTTTGATTTCAAGAATCAAAATAAATAAATTAATTAATCACAATTATAAAATGCTATAATGATTTTGAAATTAAATGGTACTTATTAAAAATACTTTTAGTTTTTAGAAGTTTCATTGATATACAATCTATTTAAAAATGAAAATTGAATTTTTTTTTAGTAATTTCCCATGATTCTTCAATCACTATCAAAATCTAACTTTATTACATGTATAACCTACCAATAAAAAAAAGTATGTGCACACTAAAAGCACATCCTTTTTCTTATGTAATTCCTTCCATAAGCTCCAACATACAGCCCTGGAAAAATAATAGCATATCTTTTGTCTGTTTAAGTTTGTCTGTTGTTATATTTCATATAATGCAGACATACAAGATGCCCTTTTGCAATTGATTTGTTTCATTTAACATGATGTTTTCAAGGTGTATTCATGTTATAGAACCTATCAGAATTTCATTCTTTTTCAGAGATGGACAATATTCCATCATATTCCTATTAATTCAACAGTTAGTGAACAGTTGTGTTGCTTGAAGATTTTTTCATTAAAAGGAAAATAAACAACTCCACAGTGATAGGAGAAGACTTTCATGGCCTATTTTCACTGTCAATGAAAAATTCCAATGGAATACAATAAGAAAATTAACTAACATCACCATGGAGCAATAAAATCTAATATGGAAATGAATTTTTGCATCCAAGTTTTGTGTGGTGTCTGAAGAAGTATTTTGTCTACTTAATTAGATGTGGAATTGCTGGTATCTCTAGGTTTGAGACTTTGGGCACTGCTAGACTAGTGGCAATAACAGCTACAACACTTCATAGTCTCACCAGCTGTGTTTGAAGTTTCCAATTTTCCCTCATTTTTGTCAAATTTTCACATTTTTATCATAAAGGTAGACACATAAGGCAAAAATATTGTTTCCCTATTACTTTTTGAGTGCAACTGTATTATATTTTTATACCAGCCAAATTTCTTGATAAATACAAATCACAATGTAGTCATAATGAATATATAACACATTGTGTCATACTTTCACAGATAATTTTTATGAAAGATGTGAAATGTTGGTAGAAAAATAAAGATATATGTAAGTGGTTCCACTGATTTTTATCCACAAGTGCTGCAGTAAATATAAACATACATAGATTTTGATTTGGACTGTTGACTTCTCCTAAGTATGTAAATATTGTACATATAATGAGATTTTGTTTCCTGCGACTCTAACAAAATCACATGTATATTTCTCCGGTTATAGATTGGTGCTTTATATAATCGTGTCTTTTTGCTTCAGATCTCAATTTTCTTATGTATATTATAGTAAATGAAAAAATTATATAAATTTCGGTGGGTGAGAAGAATTAATTTATATTGTTGGTAAAATTATATAATTTTAAGAGTAACAAAATGCTCTGAAAAGAAAACAGGACAGACATACCAAAATATAAACCCTTTTCTATTGGTTTGATATTTTATTTAAAACTTTACTTTGTTTCATTAAACATTTTTGTTTAAGACTTTCAGGAATAGAATCCCATAGTTGGTGGTATTATAATGATTTTCTCTGATGAACTATAGATCTTCATTAAAGAAAATGTAAATTTTTAAAATGAAGTACAGAATGTAAAAATGATGCTTCTCATGAAGTTCTTTTAGCTGAACTTTCTATTTGATCATATGGCCCTTATTTGAATTGTACTTCACTATAGCATTATACATGAATAGATACAAGTGTTGTTAAAGCATTATTATTTTCTGGCTTGGGGATGTTTAGTGGTAAAACACTTATCTAGCATGAAAAAAACTCTTGATTTTATCCTTAGTATCACCTTAAAAATCTAATATTGCTGTCAAAAATGACATCAGAGTTTTATTGCACTTTAAATAAATGTATTATTTTTTTCATTGATGTACATTTTTGTACATAATAAATTTTAAGTTTACATAAATATTAAAACTTTAATTAAATATGCTTATGTATATTCTGAAACTTATAAAGAGGATAATAATTTTGGTAAGCAAATATCTACCTACACAAATATTGTATGTAGATAATAAGAAATCCAACCAGAAAGATCAAGAAGGATAATTAAATAGATAGAGGAAAATGGCATGGTTTTTGAAAAAGCAGCAAGTTAAGGTTTGATGCTAGGATTCCTGTATCAACTCGGCTCTTTCTCAAAGTTACTGTAAAGCATCTAGAATAATCCCAGGGCTTTATACATAAGGAATGTCAGTTTCTTGGAATCCTGTTCAGACATCTTTTTTGACCCCCTCATGGGCCCAAGGCTTCAGTCAAAGACATTGCTGTGCTTAGGGGATATTGGTTCAGTCTTTTACGTTATTAGCAATCCTAAAGAAATGGTTTTTGTCACCACTGTCAAGGGTGGTTATGTTCCACAGGGCAACAGTGGGACTGAGTAAGAGAAACATACCTGCAATCTGAGGATTTCTGGTTTCTGTTGGGAATATGTATTTAGTCCATAAAAAGAAAATTACATTAGATTGATTCCATTCAAGTATTAGAGGATAACAAAGACTACAGACTTTTTAGAACTAGTTTTTAAAAATCTCTAAACAAACAAGCAGCATCAAACAGCAACAATAGCAGCAAGAGTAGCAACACAAGGAAACCTAGTGAGGGAAAAATTTAATTTCTATCAGTACATTTTTTTGTTTAGAAGTTCAGTGACTGTATCTTTATTCATCATATCTTTTATATTCAAAGCTTTCAAAGTCATTTTTCTAACCCTTTGAAATACATAATGAAATGTCTAATATCTAATTAAATGCATAATTAGCTACATAATTTGTATCTATAGTTCCACTACTGTGCAATACACACCAGAATTCTTCTAACTGTAACCTAGCATCCATTGATCATCCTTTCCCAATTCCCTCCTCTTATTTTCAACATTTTCAAAATATTAACATGTAACTTTTCTAAATATCATTTTACCATGCAACTCGATTTCATTAGTATATGCCTTCTTTTTCCTATATTTCATCCATGTCTTTTACCTGTCACTAATACCCATGTTACTTTGAAAAAACTTGTTAATATATAAACAAACTTAACAAAATAACCTTATTCACTTAAAATATTTACTTTTGATATATGGAAATTTATACAAATTTGGGAAAAATTCATTTCCTTTATATGTCTGGGCTTTTCTTTCACACACACACACACACACACACACAATTTTTTGTGAGGGAGGGTCAAACTCACAACCTTGTGCTTGCCAGGCAAGCTTTATGATGCCAAGCTAAATCCCCAGCCCACTTTGTTGGTTTTGTATGAATATTTATATGTGATACATGATTGCTATATTCATCTTGAAGAACTGCTGCATTCACAAATATCATCTTAAACATTTTTACATCACTTCACTGTCGTTGGTCTCTAACCACCCAGAGAACCCAATTCATATCTCCACAAAGTACCCCATTCTGTTTCTTATCTGTCTTTTATTTATCACTTGAAAGTATTTTCATTTGAGGTTTTAATATAGGCAAAAACATGCAACTTTTAATCTTTTGTATCCAATTTATTCCAAGTAGCAATATGGTCTCCAGGTCTACCCATTTTCTACAAATGATTCAAATTTATTTTTTAATGTTTCAGTAGTGCTCCATTATATAAAGACACAATTCTTTGTCTATTCTTCTGTTGAGGACAGGTAGGCGACTTCCAATAGTTAGCTATTATAAACTGTGCTGCTAAGAAGAAATTCCATTCAGTCTTGATAACACATTATTTTGTTTTGTACTTTGATTGTACTATTATATGCTTTTTCAATAATTCTTTATTGGAAGACAAGATCATTTAAGGTCCACTTTAAAGTAGGTATTTTAAAAATACCCCCAAATATACATAAGCATTCAGAATGACAAATCACTTCAGATAAAAATTTTGCCTAATGTGGGTGATAGTAGATTTCATTGAAAATAAAGAATAGGCAAAAGTATCTATTGACTACATATTTCTTCTAAGGTTATTCAAAATGAATTGATTATTGTGAATAAAGGTGGATCATAAAGTCTCATAAATTATTTTGTGATATTGAGTAGAAGAAATTAATTCCTTAGAAAAAAGCACTTCTGGTTTTCTTCATTTCCTGGAGTTTTTATCATATTTTCATGCTAAACATAAATTTTAATTGTGCAAACACTATATATAACTTATGTACATCAGTAGATAAGTATTTTGCTGTAAAGTGTTATAACTTAGTGTGCTTTTAATATTCAAATAGCATAAACAAGTAGGCTCATTAATAAAGGAACTTATTTGTTATTGTCTTCAATGTTGGGAAATCCGAGATCTATGAGATGTAGCAAGGACTCTCTACAGTAGACTTACTTCTTACATGGAAGGGGCAAACTATCAGTTTTTTGTAAGGTCACTAATATTATTGTGGTAGTTCCTCACTTATGATCTGATTGCTTCCCCAAAGGCTAACCTATTAAGACTATTACTTTTTAAAGCATTATTTTATTTTGTTAGCACATGTTTACAGTACACAATGACTTCATTTATTGTGGGGAGATTCACGTACATAACATTTAATTCCTTTTTTCATCCCCTTCCCTTCTTCTTCCTCCTCCCTGTGTCTTTTGACTTGTCACTCTTTTGCAAAAGAATTTCCTCTATATTTCCTAAATATCTTCTATTTTGTTGTATAATTTGTGAATATTTTGAGTTTCTTATATAAGAAAAACCATGCAATTAAGTTTGTGCGCTGATTTATTTCACTTAACCTTATCGTTTTAAGGTGAAACCATTGTCCGACAAATGGTTCAAGCTAATTCTTCTTAATGGCATAATGATTTCAAAATATAAATTTTGAAGGGAATATAATTATTAAGATGATAGAATGCTAACTTCTTATATTTTAGAAATTGAAACTTCCTTTAGAAGAGTTTATTACTAGACATGCTCCTACTTAGACTTCATATAAATTGATAGTTTACTATTGGCTTGTATTCTGAATAAATAAAAATCTTAGTTTCAGTTATTTGGATGCACTAGAGGAAATAAGACTAACTTAAGAAACACTAATACCCATAGCAAAGTAAATGGAAACTTTCAAATTTAATTTTGAGGAAATTTTGATTTTATTTGGTTTTGGTTTTCTGCATAGGATGATTATTTAAATGAAAGTTCAGGTCCTTGAATACTAAAGACTTGGGATTTTAAAATTGGAGCAAGGAATTAAACTTTGAAAATTCACAATGCCAAAAAATTAAGAATAAATTAATGAACTATTCTTGGGTGTTATCTAACACAGATCTCTATGTTCATTTCATTGTATAACTGTGTGCACTAATTGAACACTAAGCTTTAATCTTATTTTAAAATTCCACCCGAAGATGAAGAATGCATGTTACTTTATATGAATTAGGTGCAAATTATGGCTGTAACCTTAAGATTTGAGACACAATCAATTTATTTTATATCTGTTACATATTTTATTAAAACAATCACACATTAAAAAAAACCCCAAGATCCTTGGGTAAAAGGAGGATTCCCAAAAGATTGAATCAGACTCCCTAGAAGAGTGCAAATGATCAAAATTTCTTGGTTACAATAAATTTTAAATAACATAATTATGTCATGTGCTTGTATGACTATTTTGGGATTCACATTGATTTTAGTACACTGTTCTTATTCTGCCTCATTCTCTTTTACATGATTTTAAACTTTTCTCATCAAAATTTTTATTTCATTTTTGAGTATTGTTATAGTTTGTGTCTAGATGCCCTCCCAAGCATCGTGAAGTCATGGGGCTGGGCTTCTAGAGTTTGTGATTGATTCATGGTTCAATGCTGGGATTATGGGTGTGAGTGCTACATTCCCTGGGGTGGGTAACCTGCATACAGGATAAAGGAGGGAAAGAAGCTTGCTTCTCATTCCTCCCTCTTGTTTTCCCTGCTTTTGTTGATTTTTGCCATCATGAACTGTTGCTTCTCTGCCACTCCATTCTGCCTTGAGTGCTAATTAAGGATTGAAACCTCCACAAATTGTGAACTAAATAAACCTTTCCTTCTCTATTTTTGGGTTTCAGGTATTTTGTCCCAGCAACAAGAGAATAGTAACTAAGACAGGTATATATGATATTTTTAAAATACATCAGTCTAAGTATTATTTCTTTCCCTTCCTTCATAATTTTCAAACTTGGAGAAGCACTGTTTCAATTTATATATTTACTGAATCAAACTGCAAATTCAGATGAAGAAAATAAAGATATTTTCACAAATATAAATATATGAGTAGTCTACTATATAAAAACAAGCATTCTTGATGTATTTGTGAGCATATAACTTAAACGATTAAAGAAATAAAACAGAGAAATATATAATTTATTCAGAAAATGAAGCCTCCAGTTATGGAGAATTATCAATTAAATGTAGGTTGCATGAAAACGAAAGCATAAGTAGGGTGACCCATGCTGTCCAAATTGTGGTGACCAGAAGAAAGGAAACTCTGGAGGTTGTCTGTGGTGAAAACAGGCATTCTCACATAACGGTGACTCCTTTGGGGAAGAATGTTAAGTTAATTGGTTTTGGGATCTCCTATACAGTGAAGGTGAACCTATGGCACACATGCCACAGTAGACTGTTTGTAACATTAAAAATGCTAAAAGATTTGGCATTACGAGACATGCTTCCAGGTGTCTCTGAGCTGCTCCTGGAGGTGTGTCCTTGGGTCCTATGTCTGATCCCTTCTCATTTCTTCTCTGGCATCGTCCCCCTTCTCTGTTTTGACAAGTTTTCACCTGCCTTGTCATTCCAACATGATGAAAAAAATGAAAATGTGACCCCAGGTAAACCTCTCCTGATTTAAATTGTAGGAACCAGATATTTAATCCCAGTGATGAAAAGCTTACTAATACACATTAAATTATTGAAGAAGTGTAAAGGTTGAAAGCATATTAATAGAAAATGAGAGGCCAGGAATCTAGGTCAGCAGCATAAGTGCCTGCCTGGCAAGCCCAAGGTCCTGAGTTTGATTCCCCATTCAAAAAAAAAAAAAAAAAAAAAAAAGAAAAGAAGACAAAACTACTTGAGAAATTTGAAGAAATGTTAGGAACCATTGTAATTGAAGAGGAATGGGAATGCTTGTTTCTAAGTAAAATAGAAGATGAGAACAAAAGTAGGAAAGATAAATAAAATGCATTAGTAAAAATAAAAAAAAAATGTGCAAGAAGTGCACAGTGGAAGCTTGGGCTAGACTTAAATGCATCATTTTACATATAAATAAATGAAACCTGCAGCTTAAAATATGCAGAATATATCATAAACAGAGAATAAAGAGTATTCACTTGAGAAAATACACAGATGTCTATTCTTCAAGGAAAAGCAGGACAGCAGTTAATGTACCAGTCACTGCAATGGTTTAGTGATTGTGTCAGATAGAGAAGTCTAATTAAGAGAAGTTTATCTAAATGGACTCAGCATTTCCATGCCCTAGGGTGTGAAAGACCCACCCTATGTGGCTCATCTCCTGCATAGTACAAAGGGTAAATGATGAAGGACAGACTTCATTCTGTTTCTTCATAAGAGTTTAAGTCTTCACCTTTACCTTGGACATCACCTCTGGCCTCCTGATATGGACTTGTATGGGATACTGCAGTGAGCTACAAACAGACCCTCTGAACTCTTCCCAATCACACTTCGTGGGTGACCATTGTAAGGCAATCTTGTAAATTCTTAGACATTGCTCTACCTTCTGTTACAGCTGTATCTCTATTGAAGACTAAGATAGTCAGCCTTATCCTGGTGTGACAAAATTATTGCCGAAAACACCTGAAAAGAGAAAAGATTCATGTTGTCACTTGCATCAAAGATTTCAGTCCTAGATTTGTTGGTTGCATTACTTTCAGGCCCAGGATGTGAATGGAGCATCATAACAGAGGAGAGCTGCTCACCTACCTCTTGGCAATAAAGAACCAGATATAATCCCAAGGTCACACTCAAACTATGACCCAATTTCTGCTCCCACCATGTCCAAATGACACCTTCAAATTATGATCAATTAATTCAATTCAGTTATGGTCTCTCCACTGATGAAGTTAATTCCCTCAAGATCTAGTTATCATCAATAAAGCCTGTTAGCTGACAACTTTCAGGAAATATTTTAGTGATATAGGGGAATGAAACTCCCAACCTATTAGATGTTCCAGTATGAGTTCATGTCCTCTAAAATCAAAGAATGAATTTTAGTAACAATGGAGTTTAAGAGCAAAATATATTTATTGAGAGGAAGCAAGCTTCTGTCTGGGAGAGAGACAGAAGTGGTTCCAAGTGGATTGTGAAAGACTGTCATTTCTAGGGACTTTCATAGAGCAAAACCAAGAGATGAGATGATTCCAACGTAGGGAAAATATTGGAACTTACAAGGCAGGTGGGCATGAAGTGTGACAGAACTATGGCCAACGAATACGATTAATTGTTCAGGTAAAATTGAACAAATTAGGGAAAAATAAGGAATTGTATTAAGTAGCAAGCAGGCATGCTTAAAGAGCAGAAACTTTCTGTATGGGTTTGGGATGGTGACTCCTGGCTTTCTCAAAGTGATCCATACCTGTTTAGAATATTAATCCCTGATGTTTATACTTAGGATGTGGCTGTATTCCTTTTGCCTTTTGTTTTGAGGTCTGGCCCATAGCATAGATGACTGTCTCCTCCAATATTACAAGGTATCTGGTACTCTGCACTGGCTCCTTCAAGGCCTTAGTCTTGTCTGACAGCCTATAATATTTTGAACTAGCTCAGCTACCTGTAACATTAAGACCAAACTACAATTAATGTGTGTTATGGTTTGTGTTCAGATGGCCCCCCTAAGCCTCATGCAATCATGGATGTGGCTGAATTCAGTGCTCATGATTGCTTCATTGTCCAGCACTGGGATTGGTGGTGTGAGTGCTACACCTGCCCAGGATCCAAGCCAACATACATTGTAAGGGTGGGAAGAAGCCATGTCTTTTCTCTTTTGCACAGTTCACTCTTGCCATTTTGCAGGATCATGAATGGTGGCCCCACCATGCCACCCTGCCTTGGAGCCAGCTGAGTATGAAATGAAACCTCCAAAATTGTAAGAAATAAATCTCCTCTTCCCAAATTTTGGGTGCCAAGTATTTTGTTTCAATGAGAGAAAAGAAACCAAGACAATGTGGAATGAAACTGAAATTTCCTGAAAAAAAATTGAAAATTGAAGAATGCAAATTCAATCTTAAAACAAACAACAAAATGAAAATGTCAGGCTATTTTGTCTTGCTCAGAAAGAAATCAAACAAATTGTAAAAGAATAAATTGAATAATATTGATCAATAAAATATTTTATTTCTGTCAAATATACAAAAGAAACTCAGTAGATGTATGTAAAAGTTAATTTTTGACTACTACTATGCCATAAATTTCCTGAAAGGTAGAATTATAAAATTTTTTAGCCCTTCAAAGAACTAAATATTTGGAGTTAGTATTTAATGTGAAAAAATTTTTGCTTGTAAGGTGTGAATGAAAATAATATAACCATTCAACTATCAAATGTTAACATGATACCTGTATGTCAGTACAAATTGAATATTCCTAATCTAAAAATCCAAAATATGTAAGGCTTCAAATCAGAAACTTTTTGAGCACTATTGTGTTAGAAGTAGAATAATCCATATCTGAATGCATACATCACAGTCATAATCCATACCTTAAAAATATTGCATGAAATGAACTTTAGTCTATTTTATGTTACTTATGAAATATAGATGAGCTTTTGTTTGTTAGACTTATTCCCACTATATCTCATTACATATATGAAAAATATTCTAAAATGAAAAAAGTGTGCTATCTGAAACATTTATTCAAAATCTTTCAGTTAAGGAATATTCAATCTATATATCATGCTGTCTTGGTGAGCTTATAAAATCAAACATGTATTGTGAGTAATGGGTAATAAAAGAATAAATAGAATAAATGTTTGAAATTACAATATTGATTATTTATTAAAATATATAGAAAGTTAAAAGTAGTTTAAAATATATGCATTGCTTAATTTTTGAAAAAATAATAGAAATAACACTGAAGAATATTTTACATGCTGTTAAAATTGTAAGATGTTTTACTGTAAATGTGTCCATATACCCCCCCCAAATTATATATGGTGGACCTAAACCCAAATGTGATGATATTTAGATATAAATCCTTTCCATTACTGTGAAAAATATGTGAGAACAACAATTTGAGGAAAGAAGTTCTTAATTTGGCTCCTGATTTCACAGGTGTTAATCCATGGGCAGCTGGTTCCACAGCAATTATGCCTTCAGCAAAGGCAAACTTCAGAGCAGAAGGGCATGGAGGCTGATCTTGGCTCACTTCTGGCAGTGGGGGGTGGGGGAGAGGGAGACGGACAGGGAGAGGGAGACGGACAGGGAGACGGACAGGGAGAGACACGGGACACAAGAGTGGTTTTCTCTAAGACATATAAAGAACCCTCACAAGTAACTTCTTTAGCTAGCACCATGATTTTGAAATTCCTAAGCTCCAAAACTGTGAGAAAAATGTCTTTTAAAGCACCAGGTCTGTAGTTTGTTATGACAGCACGAGCTAACATTTTAGATACGCATTAATATTATATATTTTATTTCCTATGTTGTCTTCTGAAGATAAGCTTCTCATTTACTTAAATATAATTAGAAAGGAAAGCACAATGTGTGGTTAATGACCAAGTTAATTTTAGCTGAAACTCACTGTGATTATGAGGACACTTATTCTGCTAATGACACTCTCTATGCATCATAGTAACTGCAACAATTATAATGTACCACATAAAAAGATATTCAACATATTATTGTCTTTATCAAACTATATTTGATACCATAATAAAAATGAAGTTTTCAAAATCATTTTAATAACTTTTAGTTGATGGTTGTTAGCCAAGTTTTTCACATGTCTCAAGGCCAACAAATAAATACTAAGCTATAAACTGAGTCTTTGATTACCTTAATGTTATATCATTATTTTTTTCATTATGATGTAGTATGACTAAATAATTTACTTGATTGTCCATCTAGATTTAGCAATCACTATATACTAATAAGCCAGTTTCATGCATATTTGAGTATTCTCTTAGAATTTATTTCTAAATATTCAATTTTCAAATGAAAGAGCATTGATCTAAAAGTCTTTACAAACCTACTGTCTGGAAAAAACTTATTATATAACATTTATATGAGTACTAATCCTTTACTTAGTTCTTATATATATTACGAAAATCAAATGCTTTTTCAAAAAATATGATATTGCTTTATGAAATAGCATGCTACTGACTAGAAATAATACTGACTAAAGATGACAAAAAACTAAATCTCTAAATTGATTTTAAATGTGTTAACATAAACAAATTTTTAAAAGTAGTAAAATGAATAATTCAAATATCAATAAAGTTATTAACTTACAATTTTATATTTAAATATTCTTATGGTTCCTATTGTTTCAACAGCCATCTTGCACTGCTAATTTTTTTGAAATTTACTTCCAAAGTAAAAAATAGTTCAATATATCTAATGCTATTGATTTTAAGCTTTTAAGTTATTAATTTTTCAAGTTAAAAATTTTTAGACACTTTATTATGGCTTAATAGATTAAGTTTGACTTCAGATAACCAGGTTTATCTTGTGAAATACACTTAATATCTAGAAAGAATGCAGAAGAAAAAGTTTACTTCATAGTGGAAGGGCAAAATGAACATTCAGGCAGAAATTGATGGTAGCTAATATTTGATATTGAAATTTGTGGAATTGAGATATTTTGAAAATTTTGCTATTAATATGAACTTGCAATTCCTACTTCTGTATATGGGGTGCTTAGAAACCACATCATCCTAATGAAAACAGAAAGAAAAAATTCCCAAAATTGAAATATCATTTCTTTAGATCTACAAGAGAACTATATTTACAGAAAAACTACTATTGTCAAAATTGGAGAGAGAGAAAGGCAAAAGGAGCAATTATAAAGAGAAGATACCAACACAAGAACCAGTGTAGGCAGGAAGATAAGAGGTGTGTGAATTTCTGGAGACTCAGAATGTGTAACTGAGAGACCCAGGTGAGTCAGTCATGAGGGTAGCATTTGTTAGTTTTATCTCCAGGAACTCCAGTACATTTTCACTGTAAATATCAGATAAAAATCCCCTCCTACTTGTTTAGGAGGAGGAACCACTTTTAAATATGTCAACAGTTCTCACCAAGGACTTGTCTCAAGAGAGACTGGGGCGAGGAATTTAGCTCAGTGCACAGTGCCTGCCTGGCAAGCATGAGGTCCTGAGTTTGATTTCTGGTACCCCATGCTCAGACCCCCCGCGAGAAAGAGAAACCATTTAACTGAAGCCTACTATATTGTAACCTGATCAGAGTTTTATTGGTGTAGGTAAAGGAAATTACCCAACTGTAGTCTGTGGAGAATTTGATTTTAATTGTCATTGTGATAGTGTTAAGAGATGACACTGATGAGCAGAATTAGACAATGTGCATTCTGCCTTCATGGGTAAAATGAATTCTATTAAAAATAGGACACTTTGTTTTCCACTGGCTTTTTGCCATAAGACAACACAGCCAGAAGGGTGTTGCCAGGTATTTTCACACTGATACTAGACTTCTCAGTCTTCAGAACGGTGAGAAAGTAAATTTCTACTCACTAAAATACACTCAACCTAAGGAACTCTTTAATAGAAGAACAACACTAGCAGGTATTTTTGATAGAGTGATTGGGAATCTGGATGAGGCTGAGAAAAGGATCTTGTGAGTGTCAGGAAACATCCCAACAGAAACACAGGAGAATAAAGAGTTAAAAACAAGAACAGGACAGAATATCCAAGAACTATCAGGCAAGCAAAAAATGTATAATTACGTGGAATGGGAATACCAGAAGGAAAAGAGGGGGAAAAAAAAAAAAACCATTGAGAACTATAATTACTAGAATTTCTCCAAATCACTATCAAACAAATCAAAGGCACAGATTCTCTGGAAATCAGAGAATTCCATGCAGGACAAAACTCACTCTCCCTGCCTCACCAAACAAGCCATGCACGTATGCCTATCTTTTTCAAATTCCAGAGCAAACATGAAGGAAACATCTTGAACGTTAGGACAGAACATTTGTCTAGTGTGTAAAACTGCAGACCGCAGCACAGTGGAGGGTCGGAAGGACAGGAAGGAGGGAGGAAGGGAGGGAAGGAGGGACCAAGAAAGCAGAGATTGGGGACAAAAACAAAAAACACCACCCTGTGAATCTGTCTTTTGAATGTTAAGTAAAAACAAAACTATCAGAATCTCAAAGCTACTTAAAGAAGGTTAAATAATCAAGAAGCTATAAATGAATATAAAATGTTCATTCTTCATATTCTTAATTGAGCTAGTAAAGCACAGTTCATTCAAAGCAGCAATAGCTTTAATGAATCTTTCAGGCCACAAAAGAATGAAATAACAGAAAAGTAGTCAGCAAATATTAAAGCTTGGAAATTAAACAGCACACTTAAATGTCACATGTGTTGAAGAAGAAACATCAGTATTTTTAGGGACTTTTTTATTTATGGTTTTTGACAAAGTGTTTCTTTCACTTGGTAATGAAGGTTGGCCAGGAACTGACTGGGTAGCCCAGGCTGGCCTGTAACTCAGTGATCTTCCTGTCTCAGCTTTCTGCGTGTTAGGATTACAGGCTCCCACTACACTAGGCTAAATATGGGAACATTTTCAAACTAAATGAAAACAAAAGCATAGCTGATCATCATTTGTGAGCTGCAGTGAAACTAACACTTAGAGGAACATATTTAGCATAAATTGCATTCATTAGAACTGAAGCAAATTTTAAATGTAGTTATGTAAGATTGTACTTTAGGAAACTAAAAAATAAATAAAAATCAAACACAGAGGAAAACAGTAAAATTAGAAGTAGAAAAATCTAATAAAATCAAAATATGGTTCTTTGAAACTATCAATGTAAGTACCTTGAATAAGAAAAAGATAAGATGCAGATTTTAGTATCAGAATTGAAAGAGGTGATATTACTAAAATTGTTATATATGTGAAAAGATAACGAGATATTTTTAAAACTGTTCTATGCAAATAAATGTTATATCTTAGATAGAAATGATCCATTATTTGAAATATTTATTAAAACTCACACAAGAAGAAATTTACACTTTTAAACATGTCTGATAATTATTATGGATGTGTAATTAATAATTGCCAAGCCACCAGAGAAAATACCAAGAGCAGATCAATGATACCAACAAACATTTGTGAGTTAAGTTTTCTATTTTTCTAAAATTTATTACAGAAGCGGGGCATTTAGCTCAGTGGTATAAGCACCTGCTTAGCAAGTGTGAAGTCATGAGTTTGATTCCTGGTACCAAAATGAAAAATTTATTACAGAATATAGAAACTGGGAAAATACTGCCTAACTTATTCTATGGAACCTGCACCATCTTAACCCAATAAATAAAACCAAAAATATTTCCATAAATTAAAATTACAGATCATTAAGTCCTTTGAACAAAAATATTTTTAAATGACCAAATCAAGCCTTAACATAATATGCAAAATAATTATTTACCACAAAGAAGTGGAATGTATCCCAGTTAATGCATTCTTTCAGACAATCATCTAAGAATACAAAATAACATGATTATATCAGTAGATTCAAAAGAAACATTTCATAGAATTCATTATTCTTTATTATAAATACTTTCAGTAAATTAGTAATAGAATAGAATTTCTTCAACTTATTAAACAATTTCTACTAAAAATTACAGTTAACAATATACTTAATGGTCAAAATCTTAAAGCATTAGCATTAAATTCCAGGATGAGGCAAATATGCTGAATCATCAATACTTTGCTTTCTTTCTTTTTAATTAATTGTTAAAAATCTTTTTAAAGCTAAGAATCAAACTAAGGGCCTTCATGTGGAGCTACCTCTCCAGTTCCTTTTATTTTTTATTTTGAAACAGGACCTTTAATAAGTTGTCCATGATGGGCTCAAATTCGAATTCTCCTGCCTCAGCCTCTCAGTGTTGGGATTAAAGGGTTGGTACACCATGCTCAGTTCACCACTGCCTTTCTACATGGTAATGGAAGCCTATATAAAGCAATAAAAGAAAAATAATAGAGGTACAGTCAGTATATTATGAAATAAAACTATCAGTCTTCATCAGTGATTGTATCATCCATGTGGAAATCCAAAGGATGAACACTAACAAAACTCTGGAAACAAATTGTAGTGTTCTAAAGGATATTAGGCGAATATTCACAAATTGATCACATTTTATAATGTAGCAATGAAGAAATTGAATGTGAAAAATAGCATATTCGTAACTAACAAAACTTGGGAGCAAACAAGATGTCCTGCAGTAGATGAATTATTGAAATATGTATCATTAGCAAGAATTCTCCAGAAAGACACCAAAAAGATTTATTGTTGAGATGGTTTCAAGCTCTCCTTAAGTTTAAAAGTCCTACTGTGTATTACTGGAAAGTTGGAGACTCTCAGATGTCAATAATGTGATGTGGACAAACTTTAAACCTCAGGAATGTGAAACTGATGGTGAAATTTCCTTCAGATCAAGTTTACACTGGGTAAATACTATGGTCCCAAAACACACATAAGGACATGCTTTACAAGTTCTTTGGATATTCTGTGATCCAGCCAAGTTGACATTTAGAGATAACCATTGCAAACTAAAAGAAATGATCAATGTAGCTATGAAAAGGTGTAGAAAGTAAAATTAAGTTAAATATTAAGTAAAAACAACCATATGAAAAAGCTCTACATTGTATGATTCCAAATGTATGACACTGTGAAAAGGACAAAACTATGAACACAGTAAAATGCTCAGTGCTTGTCATAGTTTGGAGTCGTGGTAAGCGTAATGAATAGTAGAGCACAGAGAACTTTCAGGGAAGTTCAAATGCTTGGAAAGATACAATGCTTATTAATGCATGTTGCTGTTAATTTTATCCAAACCTACAGCTGTACAGTACAGAGAGTAAACCCTAATGTGAACTGTGGACTTGATGTGGTAATGATGTTAGCATACTTCCAACTGTCAAAAAAATGTTTAATTCTGGTAGGATCTCTTGATAATAGAGAAGAGTTTGAATGTGCTGAGGGCAATGACTCTATGCTAACTACTTGTACTTTCCTGTACATTTTGATTTGCACCTAAAACTGTTCTAAAAAATAGTGTTTAAAAATCCGCATGTACTAAAACTTTGTAAATTTATCTAAGGCTTATGCAATTTCTATAATTTCAGGGGAAAATGCCACAAAATTATTGTCTAAATCTTTTCGGTGATAAGGAAAGGCATAGTTCAATACTTCACCTTGGTGTATGTAAATTTAAATTATTGTGAATTATTGTAAAAAAGCTATGATTTTAAATATACCAAAGTTATTAGCCTATGTATATATGCTACATACTTTTTTGCTCTCCAATAGACTTACTTCATTGCTTTTGGTACTGTCTCCTTCCCTCTTCCCTTCTCTTACTTTTGGAATTAACATTTGCTTATACTTTTGTAATATGCAAGCTTCCAGTTACTTTAGAGTAAGCCCAAGTGTGTAAATCATCAAGGATGTGACAATGTGTTATACATAGCTGTTTTCTCAAATGGAACACTCATGTGTTTCACATAGTAGGTGCTCAATAACAATTGATTAAATGTGGAAATTTTGTTACCCATAATTTATGTGCAAATTTATTTCATGCTTCTCATTTGAAGTGAACAAATTAGAGTATATTTCAAAGAAGGCAGGTCAATTCCTTTTGTTCATTTGTAATCTATTGAAGTTAATAGACTCAATAAGTCATTCTCTGGGAGTAAGTTACTCATTTGAGAAGATACTTTAACTCTTTCAATACACAATAGAACCATCGTTGCTTAAAAGTTTGAATTACTACCAAAGTCACTTAGTTACTTGTGATCATAAAATTTCTTTAGTAAGGTCAAAACATTGAGCTGACACTTGAATTAAATTATTTTATGTGGTTGTATCACCTCAAAAAAAGAAATTTAGCAAAATTATACCAATAGGCATTTGTTGCCATAGATAAATTATCTTGTTAATTGTGAAAGAACTATTATGTCAAATAATTATTTCTGTACATTTCTTCTAAGAGTACATATGTTTAAAAATATATGCAAACATTCTTTGTGTATTTTTCAAGGAAAATACAAAGTTAATTTTAAAAAGAGATTTCGAATTTGATATTTGATTTCATTCTCCTCTCACACAGAGGAGGGTAAGCACTCATTCCCAGGGCAGTTATAAGGTTATTACATTATTTCAATCATAAGAGGGAAAGTCATAATTTCCTATCCTGTTTTTGAAAACCCTGTGAATATTTTTAAATTAAAATAATTAAACAGATACTTAAAACAACAGAATTATATGCATTAATGAAATAACATGTAATAAGTACTGCATCTTTACACTGCATAATATTTAAGTTCAATATATGTATTTTCTCAGTCTTTTATCATATCAAAACCCTATCTTCTAGTTTTTGAAGCACATAATTTTTATCTATGTTCACCATAGTGTATGACAGTATGCAAGAACTTCTTACTTCTATTTTAAATTCATGTGAATGCAATATTGATTTTAAATAAAATTTTGCAAGTAAAATTCTCTGTGATTATTTTTCCCATTTGTTATCTTTTCTGTATCTGCTCCATATTTACACAAGTAAATGATTATGGAAAACTTATGAGGTGTTAACACATTTTACATTTCAGTCATAAGAATTAGGATAAGAAAATCTGTTTTCCTTAGTTCTTAGTTATGTAAATGAAATTGACAAGATAGTGAAAATGTGAGACTTAGTTTCACTTGCATGTCAAATTCATGGATTTCAAAGATGTGATTTCATCCATCTCCACACTTCATTGATTGCATTTTTCCCTTTATTTACTACATATTTTATGGTTTCTATTTTTAATACATTTCATATAAACAATCCTATTCTCTTTAATTTTTTCTTATTTTGTCATAGTTACAGTAAATATTCAACTCATGATAAAGAAAATTTTGGTATTCTTTGTATGTGCATAGGCATTAGAAATAAAAATGTATATTTAATTGATATTCTAATCAGCTCATGTATCAGGCAATTTTCAAGTCTATAAAAGAAGTAATGAATGGGATAGTTGTTTTAAATTACAGTAATTAAGTGGTCATAATGATAATAAAATAAAGTGAAGAGAAGACAACATGTAGGACAGGTAAGACAAAAGAATTAAGAATGTGAAACATACAAATGGAGGACAGAAGAGAACAGGTGGCAGAAAAAATAACAAATCCCAAATCCTCAAACAGTCCTGGAAGATCTGGCCAGTTTTAAACTTGCCTTCAAGCCAGTGTGTTTAGGCACAGTAGCCAGGGGGAAGTATTGTGTGACTAAAGTATGGTCAGTTAATGAGACATTAGAAACCATTTAAAAAACCAGCGTCTTGTATTATTTTAGTCCATTTTGTGTTACTTTCATAGAATACTTGATGCAAAATATACCACAAGCACTAGAAATTTGTCTCTTTCAGTTTTAGAGTTTAGGAAGTCTAAGAACATGTTGCTTGCAAATTCCTTTTCTGGTGAGGATCTGTCCTTCGCTTTCAAAATAGAGCCTTAAATTTTGTATCCTTCAGGTAGTACAAATGTTTTGTCTTCATAAGGCAGAGACAGAAGAACAAAAGGAGAGCAAACACCCTCGATTGCATAAGGGCTTATTATCCTATTTATGACAGAACACTCTCTCATGATCTAATCACCTCTTAAAGGCCTCATGTCTCTCTGTCTTCTTTCTTTTTTTCCCTTCCTCTTTTCTTTTATCCCTTCCTTCCTTCCTTCCCTCCTTCCTTCCTTCCTTCCTTCCTTCCTTCCTTCCTTCCTTCCTTCGTTCCTTCCTCTCTCTCTCTTTCCTTTCATCTTTCCTTTTCTTCCTTTTGTGGTGAAGATTGAATCCAGGGCCTCCTCACTGAGCTACGTGTCCTGCACTTGAACCTTCTGGAGCTCTGTGATTACAGGTGTGCCACCATGCCAAGTTAAATGCTCTCATTTTAGACCATCACATGGGCCACTAAATTTCAACACCAGAGTTTGGAGAGCACACATTTGAACTAATATGTCCATGAATTGGATCATGTTATATGCTTGTATGTGCTGATAGGTCTGAATTCTGAAGAGTAAACCAGCAGACTATAACTCAGTTAGCAATGTTATTTAAAATGGCCATATAAAACCCCTATACACTGGCAGCTAATTTGATGCAGTGTTCATACACAACCTGAGATTTCAAAAGGCTATTGCACCATTATTTATACTATAAATAATATAGCAGATTTTTTCGTGACTGACTAGCATGCATAACAAGAATATAGTAAATTAATAAAAAAAATAGCTGATTTGGTATGCAAGGTAGAAAATATGTTTCAAAAATGTTTCCAATGATATTCCCTGAGACACCAATTGAACAGCAGAGATTATTGTGAATAGAAAATAAAGAGAGAGGCAAGAGTATGGGGTGTGTGTGTGTGTGTACGTACAATAAACACTTTACTTATCTTGCCATATAGAGGCTATATGCCTATGAAAAGTATCAAATATTTATAAATTAAATATAGGAAATAGATTAAGGCTGAGTAAGCTAAGAAAAGATTTTTACATATGTAGTATGTGTAGCATTTTAAATACAAGATGTGACAATTTCTTTAGGATAATTTTTAGATAAAAAGGATAAACAAGTCTCAGACAACACTAAAGAGCATCAGAAAAGAGTAAGCATTGTCAGAGAAATGCAATGATACCTAATCAAATATGAGACTGAGATTTCCAAAATACTAAAGAGATGCTTACATTTTTAAGCAAAAATTTTCCAGTTGAAATATTTTATTTTCCACCAATAGTATATGAAACTTTCAGTTTTTTCACATTCTGTAATACTTCCTATAGTCAATCTTTTTAATTTTAGTAAATGTAACAGTGCTTGAAGTGTTATCTAATGAATTTATTTCCCATTTTCTTTAAGACTAATGACACTGGGCAACTTTTTAAAATGGTTATTTATTCCCTAAGTGATAATGGAATTATAACTCCAAACATATTGTAAACTGAAAATATTAAAGTGAAAGATTCATTTAGTACATATAGCTTCCCAAACTTCATTAATTAGCTTAGTATATCTTAAATATAGTTAGATTGCATTAGGATCAGTTAAGAAAATCTGTTATATGTGATTTTAAATTTTAGTAAAGTACTGAAGATTTCAGTTAATGTATTGAATATTGTGCAAACTGAAAAAAAAAAGAATGGTTTTATAGTCACACTTTCTACCACAATAAATGAAAAAATAAATCAATGAAAAATCATATACTGAACCATAGCAAGTCAGGGACCATCTGTATCTTTGTTGGATTATTTGTTTAAATATTTTGTGCATTTTTACTAAGATGTTTTCTTATCATGAGTAAAAAAATATTAATTTTTTTTTAGTCTTACAATTTTGTCATTTACATAGTGTTATTTAGTTCATCAATTTGTCCTATGTCCTATTTATATGTGTAAAATTGCCTTAGAAGAGAGCCAAATTTATTCATTTAAGTATTAGCATGTCTGTTATCATCCAATAAAAGTAGAGCTGAGAAATCACAACACAGATTTAAATCTGTATAAATTAAAATGTTTTCCAGATCTTCCTCTATAGATGTATTTTATCAATTCCTAGTTAAACATATGATTTCTATAAATAAAATTCTCTATTGCACTCTTTTTTTTAATATATTATCAGTATAAATATTATAAACAGCATATGATTGGATCAGTCATTTTCTTATTGGCAATCTTCTTACTATGTAATGTTTTCTTTTAATTTTTTATAATGATTCATAGAAATGTGCATACTCCTAACAACATATT
>PVLA01009618.1:0-72730 GCA_004027455.1 Hydrochoerus hydrochaeris | reverse complement strand
TTTGGACTTGGGGAAAAGTGAGAACAAGCACAAGAACAAGTTGGAGTTTTCCCTCATTTTGACTTTTAAGAGTCGTTAAAAATGTCATCTTAGGATAGATTATAGGGCGTCACGGAACGCTGACAGCACTTTGGGAACTGGAATCAGGTCTAGGTCCCAACCTCCTGGGTGACGTTAAGGGAGACAGAGCTTCCGGGAAACCCAGAGCTTTGTTTTTGCAATAGTCATACTACAGTCTTGAACAGGTGTTCAGTTTAAAGCTTCAGTATCTCTCACCGTATCCATCACTTTTCTTATGAGAACTCATAGATGATCCTTTTATTTTAAGTGTAGTCAAAGGAATTTAAGTCCCTGTATTCCACAGTTGAAATCCAGTGTACTGCATCAATCCATACCAGCAGACATTATCAGTAGAGCTGGTCATTAGCAAAAGGTGTTATGGATTTGAGTTTCTTTTATAGCTAACATATACAATGGCATTGTTTTATACCTCTCGTAGTTGTACATTTTTTGCAGGATGTTCAAGACCAAGTGAAGGTGGGTCTTGTTTTAAATACCATCAATTTTTGTTACCTATCAGGTCAATGAAATCTCCTCAGGAATACCTTGGAACCAGCCAGAGCACCTCTTAGTTCTTCTGTCAGTGTCAGCCATTTAGATGAATCATGGCCATCGCTAGACCATGATGTTTTCTGTGAAATCTTGGGAGATTTTTGCTTCTTGTGACTCTCCTTAGGCATACTACACACTGATGCTTACTTTCCTTGGTGGTCTCACAATCTTGATCAGAAGACCAGAGACTCATTGAGCATGGGATGACATAGCAAAGGTTCTCTTATGTTATGAGTCCTCATTGACATTGGTGGGTGAGAGCAAAAATATTGGCTAGAATTTTAGCCCATAAACCTTTCTAATTTTTGGTCTCTACACCTCAGAGTTTGAACATCCAGAAAAAAGCTTATAACAGTATAATATAATAGGGATAATAAGTTTAAAGTTACTATTTACTCTGAATGTCGAACATTTTCAAGCACTAAATGAAACATTGATATCTTATTAACCATAGATATTTTACCATCTAAATACTTGTAAAATATTAACAGTTACATGTTTTACATAGGAAATTGGAAATAAACACACCTAGCATTATAACATAGGAAATTGGAAATAAAACTCACCTAGCAATATAACAATGATGACAAAATGTCACTGTTTGCATTTTTTTACATAAAATATCTGCTTTTTGGTTCTCTTTATCAAATACATTAGAGTTTTGATCTAACTATTACATTTAGTGAGATGTACAGATAATAAGCATTTGTTGAAGACAAATGTTTGAAACTGAAACAAAATAGTGTTACCATAAACCAGTATATCTTAAATAATGAGTATATTTATACACCAGGAAATTAATAAAAATCACACATCACTGCCATATGAAATCTTTTTATCAGAGCATCATTAAGTCAAAAGCTTTATTGTATTACGCCTTTTGATGAACATTAAGTCTTACTGTTCACTCATTTGTTGAGACAAAACAACTAATACCTAAAGTTTGGGAAAATGTTTGTTACTGATTAGAAGTTTCACTCAATATTCAACTCACTCTAATGGCAGAGTGGCATGGTAGGCTGACATACATGGCTGGATTCCAATAGCAAAAACAAAAGGGTAAGACACAACTTATTCTTATAGTTTCATCTTATCATTTCTCCACTCTTAGGTGCATAGAACACTTATATTGACAATTTGAGCACTAAACAATAAACCAATCACAAACACTAGGTTCAGCTGCATCCATATTACATAAGGTCTAACAAGGCTAAAGGAATATACAATCTATAATATTCCACCCCTGCCCAACAATGTCTCATGCATATTCTTTCAAACTAGACAATTAATCCATCTGCAAGATTGTCAGATTCCTAACAGTTGCTAACTCCAAAATGCTTGGGTGATTCAACCTTGGCACTTCCAGGGCTTTCAGCTCCTGCAGCTTCTCTCTTAAGCCTATTCTGCTCAATTCTTCCTGCTTTCATTGGGTGATCCACATTCTTAGGTTTTCCAATTTTCTGAGTTCTCCATTACTCAACTGGCTTCACTCTTCCATTCTTACCTATTGCCCCCTCAGGTGCACACTGCTTGGCCTCCCAGGCCTTTTGCAATCAGGATGGAAGCTACTGTACTTTCAGAGTTAGAGTGTTTTTCTTACACCTAAAGTGAGTGCCACATTGATATCAACAAGTTCTGCTGCCAGCTGGAGCAGAAGTCAGACTTTTCCTTCTATTGGCTGTAGTGGTCAAGTACCTGAATCACTGAGTTCTATGAACCTGATTGTAAGGAAAATCTCCATGCCATTCTTGAATCTGATGTGGTCACCACCATGTTGATACCTACTGTGACCCCTGTTGCCGCTCTCGAATGTGGCGCTCTGTGACTTTCTCCTCTGAGCAGAAACTTTCAATTTGGAAGTTTGAGACTCTAAAAAGGTGGAGACCCACTGCTCTCTTGAATGGCCTCAGAACATCTTGTTTTATTTCTCTGTTCCTTCACAGCTATCTTGTTTTATTTCTCTGTTCCTTCACAGCTATCTGTGCACTGTAAAGATAGAGACTGTGTCTTTACAGTGCACAATTTTGCTGGAGTTTTCCTCCTGGCCAATCTCACATTTTAAGTTAGCCTGCTGGACTCTTTGCTCATTTCTCACCACATAAATTTATCTGTAGACTTTCATGCCACTGAAATGATATTTGGCTACTTTGAAATTTCCTTTGTCAGATTAATCAGTCCATCTCTCTTAATCTCCATCACAGGCAAAGTCTCTATTCATGAGCAAAATGCTAACAAATTTTCTGCCAATCCATAGCATATATCGTGTGGGCCAACTACCTATTTGACCCTTCTTCCTAGCAAAATCCTCCTGAGTCTGGTCTTTTATGGCAGGCCTTTATTTGTCTTCTGGTGTCCTGAGCTCTGGCTTGAATCTGCTCTATAGTACAGCCTATGGTTTTCCAGCTCTATGGATTCAGGTACCATCTTATAAACTTTCCAAACTCTACCCACAAGCCATTTCCAAAGGCTCTTGGGTCATATGATCAGGTACAGTCTAAGCAATAAAATCACACTCCTGGTACCAAATTCTGTCTTAATTACATTTTACTCATTGTTGAGACAAAATACCTGACATCCACATTTAGGGAAAGAAAAGTTTATTTCTTACAGATTGAAAGTCTCAATCCATATTCACCTGGCTCCAGTCATTAAGGTGGTATGACAGACCACCATTCACACCTGGCTGCAAATGGAAAAAGCAAAAGCAAAAGAGTGAGACACACCTTCCTGCTGTTATGTCATATCATCCCTCCATCCATATGTAGATGCAATGCTCTCATCACCATCCCAGGGCTAGACAACATAACAATTGCAAATGCTAGATTCAGCTACATTCCTAATACATGACGCTAGGGGTGGCAAAGGAATATATAATCACTAACAATGGCCAATATGAACATATTATGAAAATTTATTTTATGTCTTTAGTTTGGGTGTCTCTCATAAAGTTATGGAAATCATTAGGGCACCCAATCATGAATAAGGACTGGTTAAAATTGGCAGCAGGCAGCTGCTTTCTTATTCATCAATTGTAGTCATGTCCAATGACCCCAACCCCAAGGGATTTTTGTTTAATTTCTTAATTTAATTTTTGATGACTTATAAAAATCCCAATTATATCATTTAACCATTATTTTTTAAAGAATGGGGGACTTACACAACAAAAATATGTATTACATTTACATAGTAAACCTTTATATTATTTGGACCAGCTGGCAACCAAGGTGGCATATGACCATATAGAAGCATACTTTACAATCTTGTAACCCAAATAAACCTTTGACCAAATGATCCATAAATGCAAAAGGAAAAGGAAAAGGAAAAAAGAGAAACATTGTTGAACTCAAAGCAAAAAGAGCTCTTTACAAAATGGACAAATGGACAGACACAGATAGGTGATCTGTATAGATTGAGACAGACATAGAAACAGGCACACAACTTGTTGGTGTCTGAGGGAAATTTCCAAGATCCCAAGGGGGTCTATCTACATACTTTATCATGCTGAACTAACACGGTTTCAACCAGTGGACTTTTGAGGGATGCAACACCTATTCATCTCTACACCCTCATGCCCTCAGGGCATTTCTCAGGAGCTCTGGCCACTTGAACACCCTTGTAGGGAAACCTGTGCTTTTGGCTCCACATGTGAGAATTACCACTAATTCAGGCGCTCCCAACAACTGCTTAACAGATGAGACAAATACTTAGACAGGCTGACAATTACCTTACAAAATCAGAGTGCACTCAAATGTATTTTAGCCCAATTGAATTACAGTAACTTTTTTGACAAATGTAGATTTTATGGTTATAAACTAACTAGTGAGAATTGATGTAGGTCATTAGCAGAGATCACTTGCCAAAGGAATTTGCAAGACATAAAATTGTATCAATAATTAATACATTTTTTTATTTTATCTTCAGAAAACTGGTGACTTTTCATGTCTTCTTCTTTCGTTAAAGTTTAGTTTGATATCTCTATACACTCTGATCATCTATTTACACCTTTGGTGCTTGTTTTTCATTATCATGTCCTGAACATTCTAGGTCAATTCTTTTAATTAATACAGGTTCCAAGTCTTGTCTAACTCCATTCTTCTCTATTGGTTGTGGTGTAGTCTCTGAGGCATCACTCTCACAGAAGCAAGCATCAGCTTCTTGAAAGGTGGGATCAATTTCATGTCTGGTTTTGGGTCCATGATAAAGCCAGAAACACACCTTGCCAGCCAGGCAGGTTATTTAGCATGTCTTGGAAAATCACAGGCATATATACACTCGATCCCAAATTAGCCCCAGGTTGGGTCCTTTTATTGTCCACTCTGAAGATCTTTCCAATTAACTCATTTTAGCTTTTATTTTATTGAATTGTATTTCTTCTATAGTATTTCCATTTCTATTAGAATTTTAAAAATGTTTTTACATAATATATACTGCCAAATGAAATCTAATCTGAGGTGAACTCCCCCCTATTGTTTTTTGAAACTTAAGTGGTGAAAATATTTAATTATTTTTAAACCACAGGATTAAAAGCAATTTTTGTGGTGATGCAGAGGGGAAAAGGAAACCTGCCTTTTGTATTTAGGCTCTTTAGCCTCTCCTTTGCCATTTGCATTTTCCAGCTCAGGCTGTGGCTCCTGTCCCCTGCCCGGAGGTGATAGGTATAGTTGGCTGGTGTGCAGTTGTATGGCAAAAAAATTTCAGCCACTGTGGGAATGTGCACACATGGCCATTCTTCTGGTAAGTTATCCCCATGTGTTGGGCTCACAGGTTTCATTCCCACTCTAGCTTAGAGCCCTCATTTTTGTTGGCAAAATTCCCAAGCAAAACCAAACCAAACCAAACCAAACCAAACTAAACCAAACCAAATCAAAACAAAAGAGGACTCTTTCCATAAAGTAGCTGGGAAGGCATTTAGTGTTCATCCCAATGAACTGTTGGATCTTCATGCCAGTGGACAGTTGCAGGAATATTTCCTCAAAAGCAAAAGCACTGAATTTAGGAAAAGTTTAGTTCATATAGGATTGAGAAGTGAAATGTACAAAGCAAATGACAGAATGCTGCATAATGGGTTACATGCATGGAGTCATATATTGACAGGCAGGCTGGACTTTAAATAGTAGAAACATTTCAGGAACAATGAGAGGTGGCCCTTACAAAGCAAGAACAGTCAAGGAAATTATCATGAAACAGGATTATTCTGGGGAGTGGTCCTCACCTTAGACCAGAATGCCTTAGTCTACACACAATTCCTCTGATTTAGTGTTTATCAGATGTCTGTAGCTAGGCTACAGACACTGTCAAGATTACATAAATTCTCAGGAACAGTAGAAAAGCAACTTGGTCAGAGATTCTAACTGATCATGAAGTATCAACAAGTTTGATCTCCCATAAATATTTTCTCACATTATAATTTGCCTTAATAAGTGCACAGGAGCCAAGACTGCAAACACCAGCTCCATGGTGTAGGTCCTCCCAACCCTGGCCAGGCCCTCACAGGGGAAGTTTTCAGTGCTTTGTGCCATTTGTCTGCATTTTTAATGCTAAAATACTGCAGTGGTTTATATGAACTCTGCAGAATGGAAATCAAATCAATGAATATTTTCACAGCTGAAGGAAGTTTACTCAAAGCCCTTGTTGCTGCAATTCTTTTTTTTAATGTCTTATATACTTTATTTCCTTTCTTGTATATGTACATGATTAAAATATACCACTCTGAAAGAGCTTTCTCAATAAATGTAAAAATATGAAGCTATTCTGTTAAGATTCAGATATTTTATAGTTTTTTTTTATTTAAAGAATGGGGAAAATCAAAACAAAATAAGGGTAGAAACAATACAGAATTTCAAAAAAAATAAATAGTAAGAAATCACTAGTTCATACATTACATTTTGTCTTCTTGGACATAGTTGTTCAGGTTACAAAATTGAAGCATACCAAGTGGACATTCAAACAATGAGGCTGCAAACAGTTCTGTTCACTGATTCAACAAAAAATTAGCAACATGGTTATCAATCCTACACACTTAAAGATATATGCAGTTATATCCTTTAGAGCACTTTTGTTTCCTCATTTCTTTTCCTCCTTTTGCTGTTTAAGTCCATTATCTCTTTAATTATATCATGTTTCAGGTTGCTTAGTACCTTACTGATCTGTCTTGTTGTTATTTACTTTTTAAATTTTTCTTATTTATTATTATTTTATTTTATTTTATTTATTTTGAAGGTAGTAAAATACAGCAGAACAAGACAGAACAAATCCATTGGGGCA
Source organism: Hydrochoerus hydrochaeris (assembly GCA_004027455.1). NCBI lineage: Eukaryota > Metazoa > Chordata > Mammalia > Rodentia > Hydrochaeridae > Hydrochoerus > Hydrochoerus hydrochaeris. Next base: position 65,854 of record PVLA01009618.1, on the reverse strand, counting down.
GTGCAGTGAAATTGGTACAGAAACTAAAAGCAGGTTACTGGGATAACAGCAATAAGTACAATAGTATATCTGATTTTCTCCACAATAGTTGTTCCTTCAATCAGGTAGAGCAATATGGAAGGAAATACCAAAATTTTATAAAAACAGAATATTGAATAGAGCAATACCATTAATCAGAACAGAGCAAAACAAGATAAAAATATTTAACTTCAAAGAGATGGCAGAAAAAATTCCCCATATTAGCTGTAATGCATATCGTCAAACTTGCAAGAAATACTCAGATCTCTGGCTCTCACTTGCTATTGGCAGGGGGAGATTGATGTTTGATTCTTAGGCTCACAACCTCCCACCAGAGTGGTGAGCTGGCTGCCTATTTTCCCAATGCCTCCAGTTCCAATTTCCATTATGGCCCAGATCTCAGGAAACTCTGATATGGTTCCTGCCCTGGGGTGACCACGCCTTGGGAGGCCACAGCCACTTATCAAAGCAGTGTGCTGGCTGCCTATTTTCCCAGCCCCCTCCCCACCTCCAACTTGGCTTGGACCTCAGGAAACACTGATATGGTTCTCACCCTGGGGCAGGCACAGCTTGGGAGGCCTCAGCCACTTGTCAGTGAGGCATGCTGGCTGCCAGTTTTCCCATCGCCCCAAGTTCCAACATGGTGTGGATCTCAGGAAACACTGATATGGTTTGTGCCCTGGGGTGGCCACAGCTTGGGAGGCCACAGCCATTTACCAGAGCAGCATGCTAGCTGCCTGTTTTCCCAGCACCCCAAGTTCCAACTTCCAACATGGCTTGGATCTCAGGAAATAATGATATGGTTCTCACCCTTGGGCAGACATGGCTTGGGAGGCCACAGCCACTTACCAGAGTTGCATGCTGGCTTACAGTTTTTCCAGTGCCCCCAGTTCCATCATGACAGAGATCTCAGGAAACTCTGATATGATCCTCGCCCTGAGGTGGCCACAGCTTGGGAGGCCACAGCCACTTATCAGACAAGCATGCTGGCTGCCTGTTTTCCTAGCACGCCCTGTGACTGCAACTCTTAAATGATCAAATATTTGAATATCTAAAATAAGTTGCCTTCCTGTAGCACTCTCTCCAATCAGTGTGTGTTTTGTAAGGGATAATTTTGAACAGCATTGCCAGGACCCTGAACTGTTCGAAACTCAAAAAATGTTTTCAGTTAAAACAAATAATTATCTGGATTTAAACAAGATTTAATTATTGCTTTATAACTATTTGAGGACACAATCTGCATCCACAGAGGGGAATGAAACTCCCTGTCCAACATATGTCCAGTATGAGTTTGTGTTTTTTAGAATCAAAGAATGAATTTTAGGAATAAAAGAGGTTAAGACTAGAACATACTTATTGAAAGAAAAAGGGTTTCTGTCTAACAGACAGAAGGGGTCTGGAGCTCACTGCTAAAGACACAAGATTTTTAACTGAAACACAAACAGCTATCTCTCCCATTAAGTTCAACACAATTTTGCTGTGTCATGGGTTAAAACTTTGGCCTCTTAGAAAGTAGAGCAGCTTTATCTGAATCATTTGCAAATGGCCTTAACTGAAGCCAAACAGGTTGGGTAGTACACAGAGATTTTCAACATATACTCTCTGCTATGAAACATTGAATTCCAATAGTCAGAGAGAATTTATAATCATTCAGGTCATCAGCTCACAACTTAAAGGAAGGGGAAAAAGCAAATGACTCATTTTCATTGGAGGGAGTGGGGACTTTTGCTAAAAGTTGTGCTTTTGCATCTCTGGAGGCAATATAATCACTAACTGTTACTTCAACAAAACCTCCCTGTGATTATCCAAGGTGGAGAGGACAATAACTTTTGGCCACTCCATATAAATTTAAAGTTGATGAAGAAAGCCTGTCTGAACCAGAAAAACATGTAGTGGGGCCTACCAAACAATAGGTGTGCTTCCTTCCATTCTGCCCCAGTCCATTTACCTTGGATACTATAAATCATCTAAGACAATATTACAGGCAGCTAAGTCAGTTACAAACAGTATAGGCAGTCAGACAGGGCTTGGCCCTCCAAGGACCCAGAGCTGAAGTTCAAATACCTTGCAGCCTTGAAAGATAAAAACACCACTTGCACCGGGCCAGATCTCAAGGAAAATACAAAAATACTACAAACACAGCCTCAGTATTGACAGTCCAAATAGTTCTCTATCACACTGCCAAAGTCTGCTTGATAATGATAATGCACAACTCCTTCTCCCCAGAAGCCCCTAACTGTCTTCCTCCCAAAAGTCTTTGCCAAAGTTCATGTGTGTAAAGATTACCCAATCTCCTGCATGTTGAAGACCACTATGAAGCAGCTCTGAGCAGGATTTATATTTAACTAATTGAATTTCTATGTTTATCCTTGAGTCTGTCCTAGTCATAGGCCCTTGCCTGGTGATGGGAGGTGGTTCATAGTGAGTGATTTATAGAGATGAATCACTCATCCTGGCTGAGGCCTATGGTGCTCTATGAGGCCACAGATACCTCAAAAGGCAAGACAAAGTCACAGCTGTGAACATTTGCCTCAAACATCAATTAGGCAGATAGAGACTGCACATGCAGGAATTACTCTTACAATCTCTTACTGTGCCTTCATGATAAGACAGTTCTCCTCAATTGAAAAGATTTATTACTTGCAGACATGCTTGAAAGATTCCAAAGTTCCTGCTCATTGTCCGTGCTATCCTCAGTTTCCCTGCTTTTTGTTTTGGACCTAATTAAAATGGACAGTCCATAGAAGACTTTGACTTAGCCCTCAGAGTTTCAAGCTCAGGTAAAGGGTTTCTGACACTTCTGGAGCCCTAAATTCATACCATTTATTCCATTTTATTTAAGCCTTTGCTATATACTCATTTGTGAGATTGGGAATCTAGGTCAGGACCTGATACCTGCACTCTCACAAAATAAATAAGCTTTCATCAATTCCCAAAGCCCCTCACACATCAGAGCCTATGTAAGGAAGAACCTTCTCTTTGTCTGCAGAGAGCTACCATAAGCTTTGTGGTGACTCCCTTGGTCCACTCATTAAGCTCTTTCTTAACTAGTTGCCTAATCTCTTTTAATATTCTATGTCACACGAGATTGAGTACAAAATTTTACCTCTATCATATTCCACTCTCAAATTCATTGTTCGTAATATTCATTCTGTGATTTTATATCACCCAAACTCATACAGGACATAGAGTAGGTTGAGAGTTCATTGCAAACTCATCCTTGCTTGGGAATTGACTTTAAAATAGTGCTTTGAGCCAATTTTTTGTGGTTATCCCAACAGGCCCAAAATCTTAAAGAAATATGTTTATCAAAGTCAATAAATGAAAAAATTCCATGTACATTTCCAGTACTTTAATAGTTATTTGTTCCATAATTATACCACTAATGAAATTAATATACCATTTTTTCTTTCTTTCTTTCTTTCTTTCTTTCTTTCTTTCTTTCTTTTTTCTTTCTTTCTTTCTTTCTTTCTTTCTTTCTTTCTTTCTTCATTTCTCTTTCTCTTTTCCCTTTCTCTCTCTCCTTCATTCCTTTCTTTTTATTCATTTCTTTCTTTCAGTCTTTCTTTCTTTATTGCTTCTTACTTATTTTTTCTTCTCTATTCTTTTATTATTTCTTTCAATCTTTTGTGTTTCTTTGTATTTTCTTTCTTTCTCTCATTCTTTTTTCTTTTCCTCTATTCTTTCTTTCATTGTTTTATAGTCCTTTATTTATTTTCTTTCTTTCTTTCTTTTCTTTCTTTTGTTTTTTCAATACATGCTCTTACTCTGTATATTTTCAGTGTCAGTTTCAACTCATTTTGCAGGCTGAGCTGGCATTGAACTTACATCTGCTGCCTCTGAATCTCAAGTGCTGGGATGAGAATTGTGACGCATGATATCTGATTCTGACTTTCTATTAATGTACTTCTCAATTACCTTCACAGTCCATCATGAGTAATTTTTTAAGAGCTTAGTGATTTTGAGAAAATTTGCTTGCTATCTAAGAAATTAGAAAGTGAAATTTGGCCTTTGTGTTTCTATTGAAGATTTAAAGCAGGTGTGTATTTGTCTGCACAAATGGTTTTGAAAAAAATAAAAAAATATTTTATTACAAATGTCATTTTAAAATAAGAACATCATAGTAGGTAAGGTAAGTTTTACCAACAAAACTTACCTAATTTTTTACTAAATGATTGCATTTGTTTTTTCATAGTTCAGCATACAGGTTTTATACATGTATTAATGTGTGTCATTTTTTGGAAATAAGTAATTATGCAATTCTATAACAAGTTTGGTATCTTATTTACCTCAGGGAAAGCAGAGAATAGAATGTTAAATTTAGACATTTTTTCCAAAGGAGATTGGAGTGTAGATTTTTAATTTTTTGATGAAGAGGTTGATATGATAGGCTGAGTCTCAGGAAAAGCAGAAAAATTATCAGAGCATTGATTATCTTAATTAGTGTGTTGTTTTGTTTTGTTTTTGAGAAATGTACGTGGCTGAGCAGGGTTAAATGCATAGCTTATTGCTAGATTCTTCTGACAGTACATTGACTAGAGAACTGAAATGTTGTCATGTTTCTTTGAGATAAAAAATAAGAACATTAACTGACTGCTATTTTGTTGCAGGAAATTACTGCAACACAGACTTAGATAGGAAAGAAACAAATTTTTGGTGTGACTCCAAAGGCACTGTAATGATGTAATTATTTGGTGTTTGGCCATAGAAGACCTGTTATTTCTACCAAAATTTTGAGAATATGGCATCTTTCCTTTTTTCAATGGCTAGGAAATTGAAGAACTTTGTTGAATATTTTTGTTTGTTTGTTTGTTTGTTTCTGACTACCTAAACTTTAGATTTTGAGACTATTGTAGTTCATTGTTTATCATACACAGGTAGCAATAAATGACTCATAGAACTTAACCACAGTATAACTCTTCATATATCAAAATTGCTAGGCAAGTGGGTCATTTTTAGAGACTTCCTATTATTTTTTATTTTTGTTTATTTGAGACAGGTTCTCTCTATGCAGTTCAGGCTGGCCTTGAGCTCACTTTGTACCCCAGGCTGGTATAAAACTCTCAATGATCCTCCTGCCTCAACCTCCTGAATGCTGAGATTACAGGTATGAGCCTATTTTTTAATTTTATGTCATCTGCTCTTTCATTGGAGTGGAAAGTTTTGCCAAAATATTGCAGAGAAGTCCTATTTTGGGGTTAAATTTTAGGGAGTATTTAAAGCTGTTTCAAAATCATATGAGCAGATATATTTTGATCTCTTCTTCACATTTTTTAAATGGAAATATCAATAGTACATTCTATGTAGTTTTTACTTGCTCAACAACAAGTACTTTTAAGTAAATAAAGTACCTCCACATTTCTTAAGTGGAGTGTACCCAATGCCTTATTTGAATGAATCATTCTTCAAGTTAAAAATGCTAAAGAGACACTTCTGTCATCCCCATGGCTTCTGTGATTCTATTCACTAGTAGAATTTCTCTCTACAGAGAAACTTTGTGACATTTAATAAATTCACAGAAGCCCCTTTCATGTGTGTCTTGTGTAATTACCTGTTCAGAATATCAAGAAACAGAACAAAACTCTCTGAAGTCTATTAATCATGTAGCACCATGATCACATCCATTCCAAAATGACTTGTCCCAGAATGTGCCGAAGACTGCTTTCTTAAGTAATCTTTTTAGAGCCTGACAGCAGTTAGTTGGTTTTTGGTTATTCAGGGAAGTCGACATGGATAAAAGACATCTTCCACAACATCTTAAAAGACTTCAAAGGCATAGGAAATTTTTGTTTCTAATAAGCAAGTTTACTTAATGAGTCTAAGAGAAGGAAAAGATGAATTTGTCTTATGTATTATAATTTGTATCCTAATCAGCTTTTCCATTTCTTCTTTATCCTAATTTTGTCTGTTTGGTTTCATTTTGATGTATTTATTAATTCTATAATTCTTAATTGATGAAGTCAGAGGCACAGACATTGGATGACTGATTTCTTTCTTCAGTTATTTGATCTCTAAGATTTTCTCAGTTTTGCAACTTTAAATTCTATGACTAGTAAAGTCTTTTTGTGGCTTTTAAAGAATATTCACTTAAGAACATCCTTATTCTATGGGGAAAATTTCTTTACCGATATTAGACATTTTTTACAAAAATACTCAAATTTATATTGGAGTCAATGAACATATTTATGATTAAACCACAAGGACATTGTCAGTCATATTTGGATACAATTCTATTGTACATAGATTTAAATTCTATTACACATAAGGATTAAAATTTCAGAGGGCTTTGGTCTATTAAAGTGAAAAATGTACTGGAATACTAATTTGTGTTTGTCAGACATTTTTCAATGATGATCAATACAAAGGCAACTGTAAAATGTGAAGGAGATGAGAAACTAATACATTACTTATAATTTCTTTTAATTGCTAACATAATATCCTATATATAAATGTATGTAACATTTGCATCTTAAAGGTTATAATTAACATGGCTTTTGTGTCTACTTATACAAATGTACATGTGTATGTATATTTCTATATGTAGTTTTATATATATATATATATGTATGTATCTATATGCTGAAGCATAAGTGCAACATCATCAATATACATTCAAAACATATCTAGCCTTCCAATAAGCTTCAGTGTCATTTTTCCTGGTGGAAAATAACAATATGAAAATGGAGGCTTTTGTCAACATTTACACCAAAAAAATGAGCATTAAATAATGAAAAAACCTCAATGAACATATTTCCTATAGATTGTGAGCCTTTGCCATGAGTTTCCCCATATTTGTATGCTGTAATTATGAAGCCCATTAAATTTGTTAGATAGAATATCCACAATGCATGCTACAGTAATCATGTTTCTGTGTAATTTGTGTTGCTTTTGCTCTTTTTCTTCTTTGGGTTCTCAGTGTCTGTGAACTAACTTTAAGTGCTTAGGATGATTTTCAATTGTGATGAGGCAGTGCACTGTGCATTAATGTAGAGTGAAGACTAAAAGTACTGACAAGTATCCCAGAAAGGCAATGCAGCACTGTCTGCTCCCAACTGTCCAATTTACATAGGTTATTTGCAGTTGGTGACTCTTCTTATAAAGTGGGCAAGACTAGAATCATGGGAAACATTTTGTAATCAAATTTCACAAGAAAAATGCCCCAGACACATTTGAGAGGGAGTACATTCTGTAGTGCTAAAACACATTACATCAGGAAGGTAGATGGGCAGAGGTACATGGTGCTAGGTGCTATGTATAATAGGGAAAAAATTTTAGGTGATGTCTCAGTGACTAAGCACAGTCTTTTAGAAGTAGAATTTGGCATTTCACATTTGCTTTTTCTTAGGAACCTGAAAGATGAATTTCTTTAAACATTTAATTAGATATCTTTTTTAGAGAGAAACTCACTGTGTTCAGTTCTTGAACTCAAAGTATAGACCAAGTTGGCCTCAGAGTTATGGTGATAGTGTTTTACTCAGGATTTCTAGTGAGGTAACCACAGTCTTGTGCCACCAGGCCTTGTAGGTCATATTATATTTATCTTTCATTGGAGATCTAATGATTGAGAATGCCCACCAAAAGTCCTAAGTTTCTGAAAGCACAAGGGCATCCATATGTATTCAGAAAACAGAAAGTCTAGATTAGATCAGAAGATATGGTATGAAAGATGAAAAGAAAAGAGAGTGAGGTTGTGATGCCTGGATATTAGTGAATAAAAGTTAAAGTGTAAGTAAGATATCCTTTGAGTAAGGATTGCTGTAGGGCCAAGTAGATTATTTTGAAACAGTCTTGGTTACAGATTGCTAAATCTAAGGTGTTGTGGAGGTCTAATAGAGTGAAGTCAGATCTTTCTAGATAATAGGGAAAGTGTTGTTTATTCAAGTTGTTCATTATTGATTCTAGACTTTTTTCAACAATCCAACTTCACCAAGGTTAGACTGTTGGCCTTTGACTGTCATGAAATTTTAATAATACCATGGTAGTTTCTCAATTCCCAGGTAGAGTACAAAAATGATAGAATCTTTTGATAGTCTTTGGTATTCATACACTCATTCATAGCTATTGATCCTGACCTTCTCCATGACCCTAAATTTGGGTAAATGATTAAATTCTCTGTTCTTGTACATCATTTATCATCTTAGCTCATTCTGTGAGGCTACCCAGTGAATATCAAAAATCTCTTTCAACATCCTATTGGATTTTTCTTTCACTTTTCACTATTCTTTTTCTTTCACTTCAAATAGACTGAATTCAATGATTTAATTATATGCTGAATAAGACATTTTCATCATGTGTGGAAAATATACAGCAGTAGTGTCCCAATTATTTATGTAGCCTAATGGTGTTGTAGGCATCTTAGCTTCTGAAACAGCACACACTAGAATGTCTGCCCAGTGAGAAGGTCACAAAGCATGTGTATTATGTATTTTAAATTTTGGAGGACAATACAGTGTGCATTTTTTGGTATGGTATAGAATGCTATCTCTAAGGATTTCTCTCCCAGTCATAGAGTTTCAATATCTGGTACAATGGGTAATCCAATTTTATTTACTTATTATTTGGAAGGTGATTATGAATTACTATCAAAGTGGTTTCCATTTTTTCCTGTGGGATGAAAAATAGCATTTGGAGGCAACTATTTTTTTAAGCTCTGGTCTTTCCTGAAGAGTTTGGCCATTTGTAGTCAGTGTGTCTTTTCTTTCTGTCTGATCTTGGAGATTGAATCCCATCAATTCTTCCCACTGAGCAACATCCCTGGCCCTTATTTCCTTTTTGAGTTGCTGTCTTCATAATTTGGGGGCCTTTGCAAGGGCCTCTGGGTAGGTGGAATGACAGGGTTTATAAAATTACAGTAGCCATGCTACTTTTTAAACTTCATTCCTATATTTAGATCTTGTCATTTCATGGCACTTAGGCCATGTTCAACTGTACAAAACTCAATTATTAAAATATAAAGCAATCATAGTTTTCCTAATTTAAATTGGTTTAAGTAGAAAACAAGTCTAGTTTCAGACTTCAGAAAATTTTCTTTCTTTTTTCCCTTGATTTAAGAGTGGAGAATTGCCAGGGTAGTATTTTGAGACTGTGTTAGCATGCAAGAATATTGAATAGTTTCAAAATAATATGCTCTAGCCATAGGAAATATTAAAATTGAAACCTGGATCCTAGCTCCATGAGAACTCTAAATTAAGATGGAATATACTAGTTCCCTCTGTTACAGAAACAATTACATAATGATCTTTCTTATGAAATTAGAAACCACAGAGAGCTAAAACTTTTCTGTGTTCACATGAAGCAATGGTTTGGTAACAATTAATAAAGGGAGTGAAGAAACTAGTGCTGTCTGAAAGACATAAGTGGGTGAGGATATAAAGATAGAGGAAGCTGGAAAATAGTGAAAAACATCATTGAATTGTGTCATATGTATGTATCACTTCCACACAAGGAATATAACTTTATATGGTACAGAAATGTACTGAAAAGGAACCTGACAATCTCAAAGATAAGAGATTGCCATTATCTAGAGTGAAGCTCCCATGTCCTCTTCCCTGATGCTGATGATAAGCACCATTCTATTGCAATTTCCTTCAAATTGGAGAATTTTATTTTAGCTTCATGCCAGGCCTATTTCTCTTAGTATAGAATATCCAAGATTGATGCAGGTTACCGTATGAACTAATACTCTTTGCTGAGTTATAAATGTCCCATCACTGTTTTTTTGACATTCTCTTCATCCATTTGTTTGATAATGGATATTTTGACTGCTGCTTCCCCTTGACTGCTGTAACTGATGCTGTTAGAAAACTGAGTGTCCAGATAAATTTCCCAGATTTTCATTTTGAATTCCTTGGAAGATACTCTGAGAAGTTTGGTGGAATGAATCCTATGACATTTCTGTTTCATAAAATTAGAGAACCTTTGGTCTGTTTTTCTTAGTGACTGCACTATTTTACTTTTTGGGCAGTGGTACACAAGAGTTCCAATGTTTCCACATTTTTTTGGAAAAAAATAAAGCCAAGTGGAAAAAAATAGGGTCATTTAAAACAAAAGGATGGACATAGTACATAACATAAAGCCACAATACAGGGTGATATACAGTGGTTACCATGATGTCTCTTTTTTTCTTCAATAGAATTGTCCATGCCATCAGTTACAATAATATTGAACGTAGCAGTACAGAACAAAGTCATTAAAAGCAAAACATTGGAGAGATTATAGGTCTTCAAAAGATGGTAACAGTCAAACCAGAAAGGGTATCATAGTGAATCTTATTGTCATCAGAGTAGAGGCCTATACTCTCAATCTTGATACTATCAAACATAACACATTTGAATAACATCAGTCCCGACAAGACAGCTACCTAACTAAACAGATTCAAATAAAATCATTCAAAACAAGACAGTGATAGCAATACAGGGTTTCAGATTAAGTTAATAATAGATTAAAATGGTTTCCATGGTATATCCTGTTATCTTTGGAATAGCTTTCTATGTGCTCAAATCTCATAAAAGTTGACAAACTAGAACAGAATATAACCAAACTAAACAGAGCAATGAAACCAACATGGGGTTCAAATCATGATTTAAGATACCAATGTTCTCTGCCTCCTTTTTTAGACAATTCCTCTCCTATTACTTTCTCAGAGTACATGGTACATTTTGTATCCCACAAATTCCTTTAGTTTTTAGATTAGGGAGGCAAACCAGTATTTACCTAAATGGCTCTGAAACTTTTTACCCATGAGCTTGGTCTCTAGTTGCATTCCATTTATCTACAAGAGCTTCAAAGTTTTCCTTCCTTATAGCTGAGTAGTTCTCCATTGTATAAAAGTGTTATGTCTTTCCAACCAACCTGCAGCTGATGAGTAAGCTATCACCCTTTCTTTTTTCTCTAGATCACTCTCATACAGAGCACTATTTTCTCATCTGTGACTTTCAGTCTATAAACCCTCTTTCAGGTTAAATATATTTCCTATATAGAACATCTTGATGGACCCTAACTCCTGTTCCACCCTGCCTTTGTCTTTTATTGGAATATTGAGGCCATCCATGCTAGGGATTATGGTCATTCTTCTCTGCCTTATCTCTCCCATTCCTTTTTTTCCTGTGGTTGGTTGTCAACTATTCCCCCTTCTTCCACTGTCTGCCCCATTAAGGAAGCCTCTGATTTTACTATTCTTGCAACCATGGTCTTTTTTTCTCTATCTCTAGAATGTCTTTCAGTATTTTTTGTTGGGTGGTCAGAAACTCCCCCACTTACTCTTTGTTATGGAAGCATCTTGTTTTTCCATTTATTTTGAGAGATAGTTTTGCAGAGTACATCAATCAGGGTTGGAGATTATTTTGTTTTAGGGTTTGGAATAATTCTCTCCAAATTCCTATTTATTTGATGCTTGTGTCAAAAAGTCTGTTGTGACTCTGATGTGTTTTTCTTTACAGGTGATCTGTTTCTTTTCTCTGACAGATTTTATTATTCTGTTGCTGTGTTGAATTCCCGGGACCTTGATTAGTATGTTTCTGCATGTAGATCTGCTTTGGTTCCAGCTGGATGGAGTTCTGTGTGCCTCATTTATCTGGATGCCATTTCCTTTTCCTATGCTTGCGAAGTGTTCTTTAATTATTTCTGTAAATAGTCTTTGTATTTCATTTGTGTTTATCCCTGCTTCTTCACTCACAAAATTTTTGCTCTCAAGTTATAGATCCAATTGTCATTTTCTAGCTTTTGTATTATTACTTTATGGTTTCTTGCTATTTTTAAGAAAACTTGCCTTTCACCTTTACAGGCTACAAATCTGTCTGCAAAGTTTCATGGTTTATCTTCTAATAATTTCAAGCAGTTTTGCTAGCTTTCAATGGAGTTTTTAATTTCCTGGTAGTCTTTTTCAATCTATTTCATTTATTCTATTTTTTTTTATATTCTTCAAAGTTTTCTCTTCTCTATTTACGCTCTTCCATCCTTCCATCTGTGTCTTCTTGAGAAGTACTTAGCATTTCTTTTATTGTTTTCTTATATCTTCCTTTACTTGTAAAAGAATTGCTGTTTTTAATTCTTTTATAGTGTCACAAAGATAATTCTTTGTGTTAGATACTACTTTTTCAGACACTGCAAGGGTGCAATCACCGATCTCATCTGTGTTTACCTCTCCTGGGCAAGTTCTGTTTGGGTAGGGGGATGGAGACTTCCTGTTGTTTTTTCCTCTTCTCATGTTTCAGGATTTTACAAACAAGTGCATAATAGGGGGTCCCTGTCACTTCCTGTATTGGCAATGATTACTCTGAAGCATGCTGGCTAGGGATTGCTGCCCTCCCTAATGTGCTGATGACCACTTAAGTACAAGTAGGAGCAGGGCAGGCTGGCCCCTCACTTCTCAGCTGATCAACCACTGGGATTCTTCACCATGATAGTGTGTGTGCTAGGCGAATGGAGCTGGTTAGGTTTAACTTCAGGTAAACCTTGTATTTGGCTATTGGATTGCCACAGGGGCAGGATTCAGTACAAGCAATTTTCAACAATCTGCATTGCACTAGGAGTGGCTGATTTAAGGCACTGCAGTTGTGGTTGCAGGCTAGTTCTGCTCAACTCTAAAATGTTGCCCAGCCAGTCACACACTCCACAGGAGGGCTAAGTTCCTCACATGCACAGGAGAAGGTGCATATCCGTGAGCCAAGCCAGTGTTATTGTATGCTCTGCCACTTCCATCTGTGACAGCATACTCCTGTAAATGCCCTCTAGCTCACTAACCCCCAGCTTAACTGCGACAGCATGTCTTTGGATCCCAGCACATTTTCATACACATTGGGACTGGCTCTGGTGAGTGTGTGTCTGGCTACAGTCTTCCTTACATGACATGTTTTCCCTTTACTTTCTTCCTGGGTCAAGAGGATCCATCTCCTTTCATCTGGTCTTCTCTAAGAGGTTTTGTTCCAGCCAAATTACTGGCTTTTATTTATGAACTTTTTTTCATCTTTGAGATGTCAGCTAGTCAGATACCCTCATTCCAGTTTGTAGCAGCTTTTGTTTTTTTCTCTTTCCTCATTTTGGTGTTTCTGTTTCTATTTTTTTTTTAACCAAGAATTTCCTGCTTTCCTTAATCTCATTTATTTACATGGCCCACAAAGTAGCTTAAAGGAATGTGTCACTGTAGTTTCTGATTGGGCTTTTCTATTAGTTTTGCTTTTCATATTTGCCTCTAACTAATATTTCTTCTGTAAAGAAATAGCTGGTCAATTTCTTTGCCCATGTACTTCATGTTTTAGAATACAGTAGCTCTTAGGTTTGTCAGCTATAAGACTGGTCAATTGATATTCTATTCTTTTGTTTGTCATTTTAACTTTGATATTTAATTTGCTCTGATATGCATACAACATGTTTTTTTAATTATTATTACCTTTATGGCATTCAAAATTCAGTGTGCTAACCAAAAATTCACTGATACATTTTGCCTGACATTTTTATTTGGAGAAAATTTATGGTTTCAGACTTTTCTAGTTATGTCTTTCATGTATTTTATTTGATTTGAGTCTTGTGAGGAGAAGTGACCAAGTTCATTCTGCTACCTCTGATAAAACTGGTTTTCTTGAATGCTGTATACTGAAGATAACACCATTTGTGTTTTGAGAAAGTATGGCAGGCTTAATGAAGTTCATTGGTCTTTCTCTAGGACTCTGGTTTTTCTTTAGAAAAACCTGGCCTACCACACTGCTCTGACTCTCTTTCATGTATTGCCACAAAAAGTGATTACTGTTTTTCAAAAAGGGGAAGTGATATGTCCTCTATCTTTGCTCTTACTTTTGAAAACATTTTTGCCTTTTGGTGAATGGATAGATGTCTTAAAGCTTGGTTAAACAATACTTAAAATGACTACTCATATGTCTGTAAAATGACTATTGTAATTTTCATAGGAGATGTACTGAGCTGTCAAGTCCTTTCTTTACTATGGACATAGTAAAACGTTAAATCTTGGAATCTTCTGAATACTGAACTACCTCTCAGTACTATGTGCAATCTTTGGTTTATATTCACAGTGGAAGCAGTTATCCACCTTGGTAGAAATTACTCTCAATATTGTACACTTTTTAATATCTTTGTAAATACATCAGATTTTGTAATTTCCAGTATGAATTTCATATTGACAGTGTGACTCTTATTTGATTTTCATATCATTGAGACAAAAAACCCAAGCCCTACTAGAGAAAAGAGGAAATATTTAATTCCATATCTCAATTGGTGGAGCTTCCAGTTCATAGTTTACTGGCTCCAAGGCAGGACAACATGGCAGAAGAGTATCACAGAGGAGCCTAAGTTCATGAGAATGCAGGCAGAAGGAAGCAAAACCATCAGCCTTCACTGACCTTTTTTTCCAATACAGTTTACAAACCCTTTGAGTATTGTCACCCATATCTATGTTCCCTATAAACACCCAGAAGTATGCAAACTCCAGTAAGTGCAATGATTTAGTAGCAGTAAATCCTTAATCACAGTATCACACATGCCTGAGATGTGTGTGCCAGTTGCCAGTCTTTCTGGGGAGCTCATGCCATTTGTAGACTGTGGGAGAAGAGAACAAGAGGCGTATAAGAAGCAAGGCTTCCCTGGGGATAAGCACCCTACATATACTTATGCGGGGAGAACTAGGAGCCAGCCTTTTCCCATGAATCATCACACTCTGCAGAGCACAGGTAAAGAGAACAAGAAGCAAGCCCTTCCTTTGAGTAGGCACTTTGCACACACCACTGGGGAGAGAGCCAGAAGCCAGCCTGTGAGTTAGCAACACTTGAGGATTTGAGGGAGAACAACAAGGAGTCTACAAGAAGCAAGCCCTCCTTGTGAATGATGCCATGCACAGGCTGTTGAGGGGAAAAACACATGTTAGTCACTTCCAGTGCATTGGCTGGCAGGTATAAAAAGACAGTACTCCACCTCTCTGCAAAAATTGACCAGCTGATCCAGGGAAACATAGGCTGTGATTATAACTACTGATGTAAAATACAGTTTAACGCTTGTAATATTTAGTGTTTCACTGACTTTGCAGGTATCTATTCATTGGATAAGATACACAATGTAACATATGTGAGGAATCCTCTTCTGAAGGCGGTAGCCATTGTTAATCCCATATTTTCTTGTTTTTAAGTCCTGTATCATTTTTGTTGTTTTTTTGGGTTGGGTTTTATTCTGGTTTTTCTTTATTTTATTCTTTATTTTAATTCATTATTAAAATTTTTCTTTATTTTATTCTGAATTTATTCTATCTGATGGGATGAGTGGCTATTTGAAAGGTAATAAGATGTATTATGGTAGCAATTTTGGGTTTATTATCTTGTTTTTATGTCCTCTATTGCATTCATTATTTTGTTTCCATTGGTTCTATTCTATTTAGTTTTGTGTGATTTTTAATATATTTGAAGGTATAGGCAGCTATTTTGATACAGCAAGAGGCATTATGCTAACCATTGTTGAGTCCATAATATTGTGTTTGGAAGCCCAGTGCCATCTCAACTGGTACATTTAGATTTGTTTTCTTCTGATTTATTTTACTTAGATTTATTCTACTTAAAATAAATATTACAATAAAATGAAACAAAAATGCCACCAACAAGTAGAAGTTATTTTCCCACTATAAAATCCCCAGCCTGGGCTGCTATTTTTTTTCTTGATAATGGCCAAAATTTCTTATACAAGACTGAATCTCAGTGTTGTAATTTGCATTTCCCATATGACTTGCAATGTTCAACATTCATTCATAGCCATTTGTACTTCTTCTAAGAAATGTTTGTTTTATTTTGCTTGGTTATCTTTTGATTACTTAGCTTTCACTTGATGGTCAGTTTATTCACTTCTTTATACATTCTAGAATTGAGTTACCCATCTGAAGAACCACTGAGAGTAGCACATTTTCCCCATTCTATAGGTTGTATTTATTGCATTCATATATTTGTAAACAAAAACAACAATGTTAATAAAATAATTACTACAGTAATAAAAATAAGTATATGGAAATAAGAAAGAAAATGTACAAGAGACATTTTTCCACCCATAAGTTGGCAATGAAAAGCAAATGCCTGTGTTATTAAAAGTAAAGTGTGTCAGATTAACACTCTTCACACATTGTGAAGGAAAAACATGAGCCACCCTATACCTATGAAGGTTGAAAATCAGACACATTGAATGTGTCTTTAAGCAGTGATACTGAATGGCTAAGATTGAATGATTTCCCTACAAGTATGTTAAAGTAATCAGCCTAACTCTTGGATTCTCTACTCAACACTACCTTGTCTGTTCATAGTCCCACATGGAAGTCATTTCTGATATAAATTTCTGCATAAGGGATTTCAAATAAACATTCTGAGAATACAAATTCTCTCAATTAACCCTGATTTGAGAAAAGACAACATGTGATTCAGTATTGTGCTAGATAATTGAAAATTTAATTTTAAAGCATACATTTCAATACAGACTCATTCTTTAGAGGGATAAGTATGAATGTGTTTGAGTGGAATGTCAAAAAAGCAGCAATTACATATAATTTTCAGTTTATCAGATATGTATATGCAAATAGCTGCATATACAATGTTAGTGTATACAAAGATGCATGTTTACTCCAAATGTAATGTCTAAAATTTCATTTGTACACAATTCTTAATTTCACTTTAATTTTGAGCCATAATTTACTTATTTCTCACTATTACTCTGTGTATAAATCTTTTGATAAATGATTTGCAAAAATAAAACTTAGAGATCAGATTTTGTGTTCAGTGGAGAATACATAATGCAAGCCAAAGCATGCAATTCACATAAGTATTTCATTTAATTTATAGCTTTTAAGGAGGGCAAAAAAACAGATTGTATTTCTCATATGGATATTTTCACCACTTTTCCTGACACCAGTGTGGTCAATGTGTCAATAATTCTTTTCTCACTGTTTTTTATATGACCATTATCTGCATGGCTGGTTTGTAATATATTCCTCATACTTTCCACCCCCTGTGCATTCTCTCTACCTTTCTCCATCTCTTTACTAGGAATATTTAATTATCTCTTAAAAATTATTTAAAAGTTCCTGTTTTCTCATAATTTGTACTTAAATCTGAAAAGTATGAAGTACAAATTTCAATATCCTTAGGTACAAATATAAATGTTTTGGTGTGATCACCTTTACTTCAGATTTACATGTGCCCTGCAGTGAGAAATAAAAACAAATTACTCATCATAAAATTCAAATAAGAAAACACAGAGTTAACATAAATATTTAACTGTAAAATATTGAAAGATTATTTTTATGTGATTAGAAGCAAAGTGCAGAAATTGGGATAGTGTATATCTCATTACAAACTAACACCCTAAAATCATACAATTACACCATGTGCCAAACAAAAATGAAGCAAAGACCTCAATTTAGATGAAAAGTGTGATATTGAAGACTAAATATCAGATGATTGAGTAAAAACTACTTTCTTTGACTAAAACATGCCAAGTAGCATAACAGAAGGGTGAACAAGAATATCTCAATTCCTAAAAATGTTGCATCCAAGATACAAGAAATGAGGTGAAAGAGCATGTTATGCAATGAAATAAAATATTTTCAGCCTTGCAGTGATCTAGATAATTTTGGAGAGGCCTACAGGATCATGAAGACTCACCTGGAGGCCACTCAACATCCAAGGACACATACAAAGATTTCAAAGCAGTATCCAGGCATTGAGAGATCATTGCTGAGACCTGTGGTACAAAGAGGCTGTGCCTAGGGATTTGCCCACCCACAGGAACCCTCAATATGGTGATAGGTGTTATGAGGCAGCACCCAGAAATCTGATGAAATCTAAGGAAATTTGGTAATACCTACTGGACTGGAAAGCTGTGCCTAAATACTTACTCCCATTCAGGAAAACTACTGAGGTCCAAAAGGGACAGAAAGCCAACACTGACTGCCATCACTATCTGTTATTGAGGCCCACTCTAGGACAAGCCCACCACACAGGAAGTGCTTGGTGTTGGCATCAAGTTGAATTAGAAGAACACAGGAAAAACACAAAGCAAGGGAATGAAATGCAATCACAAACCTTCATCCCATCCAAAATGTATCCAGGAAACCTAGATGTGGAAAAAAATGAGAAATCAAACACTTCAAATTTCTGAAAAAAATAGCAATGGAAGAAAAGAAAGTTCCGTGAAGCTGTCAATAAAACATAAAAAATGAAAGAATTTGTGAGTTTGTGCAAAGAAGACCTAGATTAAAAAAATAGAAAAGCAGCAGAATATGTAAGAAACATTGAGCAAACAGTATAGAAAAGAATGAGAATGCATAAAGCAGACTCAAAGGGATATCTAGGTGTTTTGTGGTATGTTTTAATGTTCCCTCAAAGCCTAATGTGGCCATTGAAGGTGGCCCTTTTCAGAGTGGTTGATTCTAGTATTTGTGATTGTGTTATTGTCTAGCAATGGAATTTGTGGAAGTAGTGATGCATCCACCCAGGCATGGACACCTAGCATAGAATATATTTGATGCAAGAAAGCATGCCTTTCCTCAGCCTGTTCACTCATCACTTAAGGCCACTGAAAATGGTTACCCCTCAGCCAACCATATCCTGTCTTGAAAATAGTTGAGAATGATCTGAAAACTCCAAAAGAAGCTAAATAAACATTCACTCCTTTATTTTGGATGTCAAGTATTTTGTGTCAGCAATGGAGAAAAGTAACCAAGACACCAGGAAATCAAAAGTTCCATGTATAGCTGGCAAAGCCACATTAATAAAGGGAAGAAGGCAGAGGTGTGGCCACTGATCACAAAAGCAAAGACTTTCTACAAAATAACAAAGAATCAGTAAATAAAAATTCAACAGATGCAAGATGGTTTAAACAAAGCCAACACAAGACTAAGGAGTGTCAACAGAAAGGAGACAATACCAATCACTTGCCAAAATAATAGCCAAAAATTTCCCAAGAATTTGAAAATAGCCTGAGGTATAGATAAGTGAGGCATATACAATTCCACTGAGCCATAACAAAAATAATTCCACACATATGCATATAATAATCAAGATTGCAGATAATTGAATTAAGAAGTGATTGTTAAAAGCTGTTACACAAGACACTGATCATCAGTGTGAAACATTCTATCAGGGACTGGGTATTTATTACACTGCCATAAGCACTGGTCTGGAAAGCATGAGGCGGAGGTTGGGCATTTGATCCCTAGTTAAAACAAACAGAGAGAAAAAGAAAAATCTATAATAATCATGATAAACTTCTCTACACAATCCATCAAGTCAAGAAAATCATGACCAACAGATATGAGAAAATATTAAACAAAACAAAATTAAGAATGTAGCAGTCGACCCATGATATGACAAATACACGAATGTGAATTTCCTAAATTTTACAATCAAAAGAAACAGACATCCTTTGAGGATCAAGAAAAAAGTCTAAAAGTGTACTCTACATAAAAAATCATATCAATCTCAAAAAGAAATTTACAGACTTATAAATGATTGAAAACTCTCTTTCATGCAATGGAAAACCAAACATAGCATGGGAATGAATCTATGGTGTTTGAAGACAATGTGAACTTTGAACCAAGAAGGATCACAAAAGATATAGAGGGCCAGGGATGAATCTCAGGTTATTAGTGACATCCTTGTGAACACAAAGGGCTCAATATAATTCCCAGTGCCAAAAAAGAAAAGAGGGACGGGGAGGTCACAAATTACATGCTAGTGGAAAACTTCAAACAGAAGAGATAGCAATCATAAGTACATAGTTGTCTAATATGAGAACAACTAACTATGTAAGGAAAAGAATAATAGGCATAAAATTCAAGGAATAGCACAATTTTAGGGGGGTGACATTAATGCACATTGTCACAGAGAGACAGATTAGCTAGATAAGAAATCAACAAAGAATTAACATAGCTGAATAAATTTGTGAACAAATGATCTTGGTATATGTGGAGAGTGTTCTACCCAACAACACCAAAATACATATTATCCTCAGTTGCACACAGGATGTTCCCTAAGGAAATCATGCAGTAGCCCCTAGAACATGCTTCAGTAAACACAAAAGAAGAGAAACAACCCTATGTACATAATCTGATTATACTGCGGTGAATTTGGTAATTAGTAATAAAATAAACCTCAAAAGCTCTATGAACACACAGAAAATAAGCAGCACTCCATTGGTTTCTAATGGGCAACAGAGAAAATTAAAGAAGAATTAAAACAATTCATACAAACTAAAAAATGTTTAAACACTTAAGAGATCTTCAGAGACCCAATGAAAGCAGTCCTCTGAAAGAAATTTTTAGCAGTGATTTCTTACATGAAAAAAAAATTTGAGTGCATCTCACTTAATGCTGTAACACAAACATCTAAAAATAAAAGGAAAAAAATCAAACCTTATGTCAAGAGAAGGGCAGAAATTGCAAAGAATGCAGCACAAATTAATGCAGTTGAAACTAAGAAAACAAGACGATGGAGTAATGGATTAAAGAGTTGACTCTTTCAATGAAAAAGTGCAATGTATGAACCATCGGCCAAACTTACCAAAAAAAGGAATCAAAACATTCTAATTCATGCAACAAGCAATGAAAGTATGAACTCTCTAAACATCCTGTGGAAATACAGATGATCATCAATACATACTTTGAAAACATTTACTCATAGTATTGAAAACACAAAAAGTGACAGATTTCTAGAACTGCATGAAATACTAAAGCTGTATCAAGATCAAGAATAGCTGAATAACATTATGTCATTTATTACAATTAAAAACATAAGTAAAACCTTACCAAGAAACAAAAGCTGAGGTCCTGATTTAGCCATAGCTGATCTCTATAAGGAGCTCAGAGAATATATAACACCAATACACCTCCGCATCTTTAGAGAAATTGAAATGGAAGAAATTTTCTCTAAATTGTTCCTATAGGAAACTATTACCAGTATGTCAAAAAAAAAAAAAAAGAAAGAAAAGAAAAAGAAAAAAAGAAAAAGAAATACCCAAACAAAAAGAGAGCTACAGGCCAATCTCTCTAATGAACTGAAGTACTACCATCCACAAAAATAATAGCAAACACAATGTAGTAAATTTGCAAGAAGATTATACACCTCAACAAAGTGGGATTTGTCTCACAGATGTGGAAACTTCAAAATACATAAATCAATATCTATAATGCACCACATCCACAGAGTGAAAGACACAAATAATATGGTCATCTCAATAGATGCAGCAAAATCTCCTAGAACTCAGCACTCATTCATGGAAAAACTTCCAGAGAAAATTGGAATCGATGGCCTTTATCTCAATTTGATAAAAATCATCTAAGACCAATCAATGGACAAAATCATACCAAGTGATTGAAAAGAAAAAACTATTGCTCTGCAATCAGGAACAAGACAAGGGTAATCCCTATCAACCCTCCTATTTAATATAGTTCTGGAAATATTGACCAAATCAACCATACGAGAGAGAAAAAACAAATGGAGTAAAGGAAGGAGAGGAAGAAATTATTGTTCTTAATAGATGACATGGTGCTCTAGAGAAAAACTCTCAATCTCAACCAACAGGCTTCTAGACTTAAGCAAATTGAGCAATGTAGCTGAGTACAAATTTAATAGTTGAAATTCAGTATTACTCTTGTACACAAACAACACACTCACTGAAAGCAAAATTAGGAAAAACAAACTCTTCACAATAGCACCCAAGACTATAAAATTCACTTCTGGGAAGATGTTGGAGTAGTTAGGAGCAGATAAAACAACCTCTCTGACAAACATCATTTAGGTACAGGATTATATCATCATGACAAACACATGGGGAAGGATGTAGATCCTTTGTAGCCAGGAAGAGTTGAAGTCTGAATCCAAACTCACAGAGACAGTTAAAAGGAAAACTTCCATGAAGAAGGCAGCAGCTGGGAGCCACTTTGACCAGAGCCAGACTCACTGTGTGAAGTCAGCTGCTAAAGCCTAGGAATATGCAATCATGGTGAGAGTGGGTGGCTGGCACTCCCAGAGGCCTCTGCAAAAAGACTCAACAATGGAAGGGAGTGAGGGATATGAGAGACTGTGTTGACTGGTGGTGAGGGCAAAGGACTCAGTCTATCCATGGGAAGGAAAGATTGCCCAGGAGCCATTTTGATGTTGGGAAGCATAAGCCCAAAATCAGAACTGATACTCACTTTCACCTGTGAATCCAAGATGGGCATAGATGCCTGGAAATAGATAGGACTATAACAAGTCCAATGAGTCTGTTTGAAAGGCATTACTGATAAGACTGTCTGCTACTCTGGGTTGCAGGGATATGGTGGCATGATTTGGGACACTGTCTCCACAGGTTGCCTGCAAGTGAATCCAGAGACAATCTGGGAAGTGGATTATTTTTCTTTTCTTTAGTTTTTCTGTTGCTTTTTTTTCCTCCTTACCTTGTTTGTTTAGTGTGTGTTTTTATTTAGCATCTCTTATTGTTTTTTTAGTGTGAATGTGTCTTCTAACTTCCTTGTGGAGGTGGTTTTGTTCTGTTCTAGCTTTTATCTCTCCCAGCTCTCTTTTCTCTGTTTTCAGGATCAGTTTTCCCAAGTTGATGGGATCTTCCTGTTCTTCAACCTAATTGTAATCTCTTTCTTCTATCCTATTTGTCTGTTTTCTCTTTAATCCATGTTGAATCTTACCTCTTGAGGACAGTATTGATATATTATAGTCTTATATATTGTATATGAGTGTTTTGCATTCCATCGAAATCAGGAGAAGACACTAAAATAAAGGCACAATCTCTGGTAACAAAAATATTTGAACGTATGAACAATTGAGGGATATTAAACTCCAACAAGCAACCATTAAAAAAAAAGTCTATATCCAGATATATGATAGTCAAGATTCCAGAAATTCAACACAGTAATAGAACTTTAAAAACTATTAGGGAAAAGGAACAATCACTTCAAAGAAATCTCATTAGAATTAAATCTGACTTCTCTGCACAACCTATCAAACAGAGGAGATCATGGAGTGAAGTATTCCAAGTTGCAAAGGAAACCAACTTTTCACACTGATTGATGTGTCCTGAATGGTATCTTTTGAAATTGAGGGGGAAATAAGATACTTCCATAACAAAGAAAATATCAGGAAATTTATCACTACCAAAACACCTCTCCAAAAGTTTCTGAGGCAAAAGCTAGTAATGAGGTAATAAGGACTACACAAATCCATGAATCCCAACAGAAGAAATCCACAAGTCAATCAGAGGGAAGGGCAAAAGAATAAAGGAGGGGCCAATAATAGAAAAATATCATTACATGTATAAATTAATACATATCAATTTTAAATATTAGTGCCAGTGGTCTCAGTTCAGCATTCTAAAACACAGACTGGCAGAATAGAAAAAGAAGCAATAAACAATAATATGCTGTATACAAGAAGCATATTTAGCCCTGCCACCAGGAACTTAGCAGCAGGGGTAAGCTGCCCAGAACCTCCACCGTGGGTCTGCCTTGCCACGCGGAACATTGAGGAAGCCCGCCCAAGACTGAAAACTGCCCTTGACTTCTTCAGCTGGCCCTGCCTTCCCACCTGGAACATCAGAAAACCTCAGCAGGCTCCAGTTAGTGTGAACAATTTTGGAAATTTGCTCCCAGGTGGCGAACCTTAGACTACTGTGGATTGACTGTATCAGTGGGGTGAGTATACTCTTAAAATAGAGGTATACAGGTAAATAAGGCCAGTAGTAAAACCCCGTCCAACTAACTGTAAGACTGTGGTGTGTCTGAAAAGAGTGTGTGTGATCCCCTCCTGCACATAGAAAATATCAGGCAGAGAGAAAATGACAAAACAAAAAAGCAAAATGCAGTCCCAAACATATAGTTCACCAGAAGAAAGTATAGGAGACATTGAAATGGAGGAACCCAGAAGTAACACAATGGGAATCTCTGAAAAGATAGTGAGTGAAATAAAAAAAAAAAACTATCAGGCTTTAGAAAAAATCAAACTAGAAGTATTCTCCCATGTAAAGACAGAAATAACAACTTTAGTAAAGGAGTTGTTGAATGCAGCTAAAGAAGAAATAGAGAAAAAAGTACATGAGCATGGGAAACTGATTGAAACTTTGAATGAACAATACAGAAAACAAGCAGAATTCATGAAACAAACTCAAAGAGACATCCAAGAAACAAAAAATTCTATTGGAAGCACGCAAAACCACCTAAAGGAAGCTGAGGATAAGATTTTGGACCTTGAGGACAGGATCACATTTAGTGATCAGGAAAGGTCAGAAGTTTTAAAAATAACAAAACAGCATGAAATGACAATCCAGAAGCTTCATAATGATGCCAAGAGCAACAATATAAGAATAATGGGCATTAGTAAGATACAGGAGTCCAGGCAAATGACATACGTAAAGTATTTACAGAAATAATTGCAGAAAATTTCCCAAACATGGGGAAAGAATCTGATATGCAGATAAGTGAGGCATATAGAACACCAAACAGTCACAATCAACATAAATCCACACCCAGACACATAATAATCAAGATCTCAGACATAAGAATAAAAGCAGAATATTAAAAGCTGTCAGAGAAAACACACAACTCATCAAGGAAAGCCCATTAGAATAACGGCAGCCTTCTCAGCACAAATTCTCAAGTCAATAAGAGCTTGGAGTGAGATATTTCAAGCCTTGAAAGAAAACAACCTTCAACTCAGACTGATGTACCCAGCAAAACTTTCATTCAAATTTAATGGAGAAACAAGATACTTGCATGCCAAAGAACAACTGAAGAAATTCATGTCCACCAAACCAACCCTAGAAAGAGTACTGAAAGACATACTAGACAGAGATAAACAATGACCACAAAACAACAACAGAAAGAAAACACTAGGTAGGATAAGCAATTAAATAAGGGGAAAAGCAGAAAGAAACAACTGGAACATAACATGGCAAAGTCGAGCCAGTACGTATCAGTGCTATCCATAAATATGAATGGCCTCAATTCACCTATACAAAGAAATAGATTGACAGAATGCATCAAGAAAGAGGACCCTACAATATGCTGTATACAATAAACACATCTTATATTTTTTCTCTTTGCATCATCTTGAAGTGCTTGGATTGTCACTTCATGCTACTTTGTTATTTTTAAAAGTTCTATGTTTTCATGATCACTAATTGTGATCCTGTCCTCAAGATCCAAAATGCTATCCTCAGCTTCATTTAAGCAGTTTTGCAATCTTTGGATAGAATTTCTTAGTTCTTGGATGTCTCTTTCAGTTTGCTTCATTGATTCTGCATGTTTTCTATATTGTTCATTCAAGGTTTCAATCAGTTTCCCATGTTCCTGTACTTTTTTTTTCAATTTCTTCTTTAGCTGTGCTCAGCAACCTTTACTAAGGTTGTTATTTCTGTCTTATGTGGGAAAGTAATTCTAATTTCATTTCCTCTGTAGTCTCATGAAGTTGGTTTTTTTATTTAACTTGCTATCTTTTCAGAAGTGTGTTACCTTTGGTGTCCTCTATTTCAATATCTCCTGCACAAGCTTCTGGTGGACTAGATGTTTGAGACTGCATTTTGCTTTTTCATTTTATCATTTTCACTCTTCCTTATGTTTTCTCTGTATAGGAGTTGGTCACCCACACTCTTTTCAGACTCACCAGGATCTTCCAGTTAGTTGGAGGGCTTTTATTTCTGGCCTTATTTACCCACTCTACACATCTATTTTAGAGGCATACTCACCACACTGGCACAGTTAACCCACAGTATTCCAAGGTTTGCCACCTGGGAGCTAAATTCCAAGTTTTTTCTATGTGCTGGTATTCCACCAGAGTGTGAGTTCCCAGCTTGAGGCTGGAATCTGGGTCCTGCTGGCTTCTTGGTGGTTGCTGGGCATGGCCCAGTTGGACCCATGTCCCTGTGTGTGGCCTGGGGTTGTCTGGGATACAGCAGGTGACCTTACTGCCTGGAAGCAGGCTCAAATTCCCTTTCAGTGCACTGGGATCCCACCAGAGCATAGGGTGAGAGCCCAAATCTGGAATCTGGGTCCCATTGGCTGCTTAGCAATCACTGATATCTAAATATTTCTGCATTCAAACTGTTTTATTTTCTGTGTGTGTAGAAGGTCTGTTCAAAATAGGATTCTGACTAGCATGCTTACAAATAATCATAGGGTAGTGTACATAACAGTAAATATAACTATAAAGAGAAGTGAGGTGAGTGAAAGATATCCAAATTTCATAGTTGCATGGTGTTTTTTGGTTGTTATTGTAAATTTTTTACACCAAGTACTTTATTAGAAAAGAAAAATCTTTGGAAATAGCCTGATATCTTTCCTTAAGAAATCAGAAAAAAATAGAGAATGAAATCAAAAACAGAAAGAAGAAAACAATAAAGATCAGAAAACACAATCACTGATCAAAATGTCAATGTCATTTCTCCTAAAAATATTCTTTTGAGTCTTACCATAATTATATAAAAACTCAGAACCATCCAAACAGCTTTGATAATGGACAAAATTAAAACTATATCTCCCCAAACCCACAACTTACCATGAAGTTACATCAATGATGACAAAATAGCATTGAAATCAAGAGAGACAAACCATCAGTGTACCAAGATGAAGTCCTAAATGTGGTACTCACATAACAGCCAGTTAATTTGTGGCAAAGATGCAAAAGTAAGTAAGTGGAGAAATGATTGTGCCTTTAATAAATATACTGGAATATCTGAATATATACATGCAAAAAAAACCCCAACCTTAGAACACATTAAAATTTCTTAAGACATCAAAAATTCAACTGAAAATTGCTCACAGTGGGTTAGTTAACATAAAGTCAGGTGAGACCTGAGTCAAGCTTTGCCAGAGGTCAATCTCTGTGGGCAAAAAGATTTAGACAAATATAGAAGGCTTTATTAATATGATGTATTATATTTATGGTTTCATGTGTTTTGAACCATTCCTGAACCCCTGGGATGAATCTCCATGGATCATGACCTACACTCTTGATGATTTCCTGAAATCCACTTGCGAGTCTTATTGAAGATTTTCACACCAATATTCATTAGGGTGATTGACACACAATTCTCTTTCTTAGTTGTATCTTTCTCTGGTTTTTGAATCTCAATAATGCTTGCTTCCAGAAATGAATTTGGGAGTATTGCTTCCCTTTCAATTTCATTGAAGAGTTTGAGAAGTAGTGGTGTTAAATCTTCATTAAATTTCTTGTAGAATTCAGCATTTAATCCATAAGGACCTGGAATCTTCTTTGTTGAAATTACATCTTTAATTTAATTCAGTGTCTGTTGTTTCATCTTTTCATTTCTGATTGCATAGATTTAAATTGGCTTTTTTTCTTTTATTATTTTCTAAAGCTGACCAAGTGTTGATACATTTGATTTAATCTTTTGAAGAAGCAAATCTTCAACTCACTAATCCTTTGAACACTTTGTTTAGTCCACAGTGATTTAACTTTCTCTATGGTTCTTATGATTTCTTCCCTTACATGAGCCCATGATTTAGCCTCCTTTTCTTTTTCTAAAAAGTTAACATTCAAACATTCCCTGTTTATATGTGTTTGTTCTGTTTTCCTGATATGTGTATTTAGTTTTATAAATGTCCCTCTTAAGTCTGATTTCATTGTGTCTCACAAGTTCTTGTATGCTGTACTGTCATTATCATTGATCTGCAAAAAAACCCCAACTAATTTCTTCTTGAATTTCTTTTGTGATCTATCATTTATTCAAATACTAAAAGCTGTTAGAGAAAAGACACAACTCAACTACAAAGGAAAGCACATTAGATCCACAACAGACATTTCAAAACAAACCCTCAAGTCAATAAGAACTTGGAGTGAGGTATTTCAAGGCCTGAAAGAAAATAATTTTCATTCCAGACTGTTGTACCAAGCAAAACTTTCATTCAAATTTAATGGAGAAACAAGATATTTCCATAACAAGAACAACTCAAGAAATTCATGTCAACCAAACCAACCCTAGAAAGAGTACTGAAAGACATACTACACAGAGATATAAATGACCACAATCCCAAAACAACAATAGAAAGAAACCAGGATAGGTAGGATAAGCAATTAAATAATGGGAAAAGCAGAAAGGAAACAACTGGAACATAATATGGCAAAGTCAACCCAGTACATATCAGTGATATCTGTAAATGTAAAGGGCCTCAATTCACCCATAAAAAGAAACAGACTGGCAGAATGGATCAAGAAACATGATCCCACAATATGCTGTATACCAGAAACACATCTGATCCAAAAGGAAACTCTTAGATTAAAAGTAAAGGATGGAAGACAGTATTCCATGCAACAGGAACCTGCCAAAAAAAGCAGGGTAACTATTCTAATTGCAGACAATGTGAACTTCAAGATGATTAAAAGAGATAAAAAGGTCACTGCATACTTGTTAGTGGAAAAATTCAAGAGGAACAACTAACAATTATAAATATATATGCACCAAATACAGGAGCACCCAACTATGTAAGACAGACACTAATGGACATGAAAAACCAAATACACAAGAACACTTTTATAACAGGGGATCTTAACAGCCCATTTTCACAAATATATAGATCAACTAGAACAAAACCCAACAGAGAAATAACAAAACTGAATCATACCTGTGAACAATTGGACTTAGTAGATGTTTACAGAATGTTCCAACTAACCACATCAGAATACACATTCTCAGCAGCACATGGGACATTCTCCAAAATAGACCACATAATATCCCATAAATCATTCTTAAGTAAATGCAAAGGTATTGAAATCATCCCATGCATAATATCTGACCATAGCACACTGAAATTGGAAGTTAATGGCAAAAGAAATTGCAAAACATGCACAAATACATGGAAATTAAATAATAACCTTTTGAACAACCAGTGGCCTGCTGATGAAATTAAACAAGAAATAAAGCAATACCTAATATTCAATGAAAACACAGAAAAAACATAGTGAAATCTTTTGGATGCAATGAAAGTGTTCTTAAGATGGAAATATATAGCAATAAATTGTCAGGTTAAGCAAACAGAATAAGCACAAATAAATGACCTAATGCTCAATCTCAAGCTTCTAGAAAAAGAAGAGCAAGCTAAACCCAAAGCTATAGAAGAGAGGAAATTGTAAAGATTAGAGCAGAAATCGATGCAATTGAAACTAAAAAAAAAAAAAGCAATACAATGAATTAATGAATTGAAAAGCTGGTTTTTGGAGAGAATAAAAAAACTGACAAACCTCTAGCTAACCTTATCAAGAGAAACAAAGAAAAAACACAAATTCAAGCAATAAGAACTGAAAAAGGGGAAATTACTACACATCCCATGGAAATTCAAAAGATCATGAATACCTACTTTGAAAATCTCTACTCACACAGAGTGGAAAACAAAGAGGAAATGGACAGATTTCTAGAAATGTATGAACTACCAAAGCTCAACCAAGAAGGTGTAGCAAGTCTCAACAGCTCAATATCAGCTTTACAAATTGAAAATGTAATTAAAACCTTACTAACAAAGAAAAGTCCAGGTCCTGATGAATTCACAGCTGAATTCTACAAGAAATTTAGAGAAGATTTGATGCCAATACTCCTTAAACTCATCAATGAAATGAGAAGAAAGCAATCCTCCCTAAATCATTCCTGGAGGAAAGTACTGCTGTGATACCAAAACCACAGAATGATCCAGCCAAAAAGGAAAACTATAATCCAGTCTCACTAATGAACATTGATGCAAAGATTCTCAATAAAATATTGCCAAATAGAATGCAGCAAATTATCAAGAAGATTATACATCATGACCAAGTGGGGTTCATTCCAGGAATGCAGGGATGGCTTAACATATGCAAATCAATCAATGTAATACACCACATCAACAGAGGCAAAAACAAAAACCACATGGTCATCTCAATAGATGCAGAAAAATATTTTGACAAAGTCCAACACATGTTCATGATAAAAACCCTTCAGAAACTCGGAATACATGGTGTCTACCTCAACCTTATAAAGGCCATCTATGACAAACCAACAGCCAACATTGTACTAAATGGACAAAAACTGAAAACTTTCACTTTAAAGTCAGGAACAAGGCAAGGATGTCCACTATCACCACTCCTTTTCAACATAGTTCTGGAAACACTAGCCAGGGCCATCAGACAAGAGAGAGAAATAAAAGGAATAAATATAGTAAAGGAAGAAGTTAAATTACTACTATTTACAGATGACATGATACTCTATATAGAAGACCCAGAAAACTCCATTAAAAGGCTACTAGAGTTAATAAACAAGTTAAGCATTATAACTGGATACAAAGTCAATGCTCAAACATCAATAGCATTCCTGTACACAAACAAGAAACTCACTGAGAGAGAAATTATGGAAAGATTGCCCTTTACAATAACAAGTAAATAAATGAAATACTTAGGAATCAACCTAACTAAAAATGTAAAAGACTTATATGATGAAAATTATATTACACTGAAAAAGGATATTGAAAAGATATTAGAAAATGGAAGGATATCCCTTGCTCTTGGTTAGGAAGAATCAACATTGAGAAAATGGCCATACTCCCCAAACTTATATAGACTTAAAGCAATCCCAATCAAAATACCATTGACATACCTCACAGATCTAGAGAAAACACCCCTAAGGTTCATTTGGAAACAGAAGAAACCTAAAATAGCAAGGCAATGCTGGGCAACAAAGGCAAGGCAGGAGGCATCTCAATTCCTGAACTGAATCTATACTTCAAAGCCACAGTGATAAAATCAGCTTGGTACTGACATAGAAATAGACCTGAGGATCAATGGAACAGATTAGATGGTGCAAGCACAACTACAAAGACACTCAGCCACCTGACATTTGACAAAGGGCCTGAACATGTTCACTGGAAGAAGGATAGTTTCTTTAATAAATAGTTTCGGAAAAATTGGCTCTCCACATGCCAAAGACTGAAACTAGATCCATGAATATCAACATGCAGAAAACTAAAGTCTAAATGGACCAAAGACCTCAATATTAAAACAGAAACACTAGATCTACTGAAGGCAAGGTAAGTGTAAGTCTTGGAGACATAGGAGTAGGCAGAGAATTTATGAACAAAACACAAACTGCATGGGAAACATTTCAAAGAATCAACAACTGAGATCTCATTGAAAA
This sequence comes from Hydrochoerus hydrochaeris, assembly GCA_004027455.1. NCBI lineage: Eukaryota > Metazoa > Chordata > Mammalia > Rodentia > Hydrochaeridae > Hydrochoerus > Hydrochoerus hydrochaeris. The sequence continues at coordinate 34,702 of PVLA01009618.1, read as the reverse complement.
GTTTCTGCACTTCAAAGGAAATCACCAACAGAGTAAAATCAAAACCCATAGAGTGGGAAAGAATTTAGCCAGCAACCCCTCACACAAAGGACTTATGTCTGGAACATATAAAGAATTGAGAAACATCAAGCTTCCAAAATTCAAACTCTCCAACCATGAGCATCTGTGATGAACAATCAGGTCTCAGAGAGAGATATACAAATGACAAATAAATACATGAAGAAATGTTCACTATCACTGGTCTATTGAGAAATGCAAATTAAAACAACCCTGAGATTTCACCTCACTCTGGAAAGAATAGCTGCCATCAAGAAATCAACTAATAACAAATGTTGGCGAGGCTGCGGGGATAAAGGAACACTGCTCCACTGTTGGTGGGAATGTAGATTGGTGCAACCACTATGGAAAACCATATGGAGAAATCTCAGAAGACTAGGATTGGAAGCCCTATTCAAACCAGCTATCCCCCTCCTTGGTATTTTCCCCAAAGAACTGAAAAGTTCATATCACAGTGATATATGTGCCCCCATGTTCATAGTAGCACAATTTGTAGTAACTAAATCTTGGAAACAGCCAAGATGCCCATTAACTGCAAAGTGGATGAAAAAGATGTGGTATTTTTACACAATGGAATAGTACTTAGCTATTAAAAAGGATGATCTTGAGGCCTTCATAGGAAAATGGAGACAACTTGAGACTATCCTCATTAGTGAAATAAATAAAAATCATATTTATACATATTACATAGTGTCTCTAGTGTAAAAAGTGATAAGAATTATAAGACTTATAAAACCCAAAATGTGTAATTGTTATTGTAAAAAAGAGAGGAAAAGGAAGGGCTGTAAGGGATATAACTGCATGTATGTTTGAATGTGTAAAATAGATGACCATATTGCTAAATGTTTGTTGAATCTTTGAACAGAACTGTTTGCAGTCTTACTGTTTCAATGTCTACTATGTATCCATTAATTTTGTAACTTGAACAACTACATCCAAGATGACAATATGTAATTTATAAACTAGTGATTTCTTAGTTTTTTTCTCTTTTCTTTTAGAATTCTGTATTGTTGCTACCCTCTTTCTTTTGCTTTTGTTCCTTTAAATAAAATTTTTAAAAAATACACTGTTGATATTTTAAAAAGAAAAGAAATAGGAAGTGCTATAAAAGAAATAACTGCATGAATATTTAAGTGTATAGGATTGATAACCATATTTCGATGTTCTTGTTGGATTGTTGAACAGATCTGTTTGCAGTCTCACTGCTTGAATGTCTACTTTGTATGCTTTAATTTTGTAATTTGAACAAATATTTCTAAAAGGACAGTATGTAATTTATCAACCAGTGATCTCTGTTTATCCTTTTTTGATATTCTGTAATATTTCTACTTTTTTTCTCTTTAAATAAAAAAAAATTAAATGTAGATATCGTACTACAGAAATTCTGTTCAGCCATGATAAACTATAAAGTATAATATTTTCCACAAGAAGATATTAAGACACATGGGTTCACTTATGTATAAAATTAAAAGATTCCAATCATGCTGAATTTCCCCTTCATGACGGAGTGGTACAAAGGTTTCAGAGAATATGCAGAGAAGTAGTAGCAAGTTGATCACAGTTTTCCTATGACTAAACTTATTTGTGTCCCTGAACACCTTTAGCAATTTAAGACACAAATGTCAATGATAGCAGCTGTTTTGCTTGTAATAAAATGGAAGAACTTTCCTATAATTATATTGCCCTATAGGACTGGAAAGTTCCCTTTTAAAGGGGCGGAATCTTTACAAAATATCAAATATGTGATAATCACACTTGGCAAAGGGTGGATCATGAAATCTGGGCTGACAACATCTTGTGCTGATCTGTAGAAAGAATGTCACAGCCTTCAACTCAGAGTTTGGTTGCAGTTCCAATGAAATCCATAATAAAGTTGCTGTCATCATCCTGTTTTGAGTAGGAGAGAGGAATGACAATTGTGATAAGTTCTGCTGAAGAAACCTTGTTTCTAAAGACCTGAGACACATCAATATTCCTTCCATATTAAGTACCATCCTCCCAAACCATACAAAAGAAATGGAATCCAGTGAAAATATCTGAGCTTGAAAAAGCTATGTGTTACAACATTGTGACTTAGGTACCTGCCCTAGGGACAATATTCAGTACCTTATCAAATTCAGTGAAGTTTATGTGGAACTCAGAGAGATTGTCCTGACTGGATAGTGTATACTTCTGTTCTTCTTGGTGTTCTGTCATCTGTGAGACAGGAACAAACATGATCAACCTTGCTGTTCCAAAAGAAAGATACTCATGTAATACACAAGGACCAAAAATAGGTCAGAAAGTGCCTAAAGGTTTTGAAAACAACTGGAATTAAGGACTTGTGTCACAGAAGATGTAAATGAAAAATAACATAATTCAAATGGAAGAACATATCCAGTTGTTAGTGATACAGAGATATTAACTCTTAGGATTCTCAGAAAGAGAGGTGAAAGTATTAATGAACTTAACATTACTTACAGTATTCAAAAGACATAATGAAAAATCACTGAATCTTAAACAGAAAATAAAATCTGAAACATGCCATAAGTTATTCTGTGTAGAGGCAGTGGTATGTGTGTATGTGTGTGTGTGTTTCTATCTGCATAAAACTTAATATAATGTTCTATATGAAATAATACAAAAATGTCAATACATTTTTTGTTGAGCACATACACAATCACCAGAATAATCAGAGCCATGGAAGGTAGATGATGGCTTCTAAGAGCAGCAGAGAAAGAAAGATGAGGATGTGATATGTAGCCATAGAGGTTTACCCTGTAGTGTTTCTGTTTTGTTATGGGTATGGAACACAGTACTTCAGGCATGCAAGACAACTTTTCTCTCTTTGCAACAGTGGCATCAATGTGTTTATATGTCCAAGAGGAAAAAGACAGTAACTGTACAATAATGACTAACAGAAAATATTTTCAAACAGAATACATGGAAACAGCTAAGACAGTAATTGCAATACATTATCAACACGGTTTTTTTAAGAAAAGAACAAAAAAACCATAAAAGTAAAACACTGCTGGGGATGAAACAAGTAATATAATACTTGTTTCTTTTTGTGTTTCTCAAAATACTTTTTGTGTTTCTCAAAATCATGGGGTTCATCTTCAACACTTCAAAACTGTCAAAGCAAATAAAAATTGAAAATGTAGGCTAAGAGAAAAAGAAGAGTAATTTTGCAGAAGATGCAAGAACAAGTTAGCAATCATAAGTCTGAAGAAAATAAAAAAGAAACTTGCAGAGATTTGTAGAGAAAGACAAATGAAAAATATGACATGAAGTAATGTAATTGAAACTTGAACAAAAACATAGGGAAAACAAGTGCAAATATGTGGATATTTATGGAACAAGAGTTAGGGGAAGTGCATATGAAAGGAAAACACCTGAAAGGTATACATACAGAAATGTACAGAGAAAATATGAGATGATCATTAGCAGAATACACAAAATGTGAACATTCTTCCAAAACAACAATGTAGATATTCACAGAAGTAAAATAGTCAGACAACATGAGGCATGAAGAATAATACCATAAACGAGGAAGGTAGGTAGGGTGAAAACACACACCAATTAAATTCACAATCTGGCACATGAATGGAGAGAGCAGGGAATTGGGGCAAAGAAGGTAAACTTTCAAGGAAACAGAAAACTGACACAAATTGTACTCTATTTTCTGCCAGAAAACATATCCTATGGAAACAGACAAAAGAAGAAAGAAGTCATAAAAGCATGAAAAGAAATGAAAAGTTATTGTGCAATCTTCAGAGTGAGTAAAATGGAAGTGATGGAATTTGTCTCCCAAACCATTTTCAGGCAGAAGAAATCTGAGGCCCGAGTCATGGCGTATGGGTAAGTTTCAGTCACACAAGCTGGTGAATAATAAATGAATGAACGAGGAAGCTTTGATGGACAGAAAACAAGTAGATTAACAACACTTGGCCAAACAGCAAAATACCCTCACCAAAAGATGCACTGGTATTCTGAGCAGAAGAAACATAGTTCTACATGTCAGAATTCAGACTAAATGTAAAGACCAAAAGGAATAGAAGAGTGTGCTTGATCTTCTGTCATCTCGTACATCTGGGCAAAATGGTTAGGACTGGAGAAGACACAATACAGAAAAGTGAGAATGTCAACATGAGCTATGGGATTTTCCACACAGTTATAAACTACCCAACTTCCATTTAACCTGAGGAAATCCCAGGAAGATGCTTTCTTTTTAGAAAACTCTATCAAGAAAACCAAAATTAAAGCATATTGGGAACTTCTCAGTATTTGGAAATGAATTCTTAAACAAAAGGGGAGGAAATATGCAGTACTTGATTAGGAGGGAAATGTTCCAAAACTGCTGCTGCTGAGTGTTGTCAGAATACTGTGTGTGCCAGTGGTGATAAGACCAGGTCACACAGTGAGCCCAGGTGTGCAATCACTCCTGTACTGTACAGTATCCTACACCTTCAAACACAGGGGGCTTGCAAGCTCCATGTGCAGCCAATGAAATTAGTGTCCCCTTAGAAATCTGAGGGAGCAAACACCTGTATTATGCCACAAGATCTTTAGGCAAGATGCTTTAAGACTTCATTTACTGTATGAAGTCACTCATACCATAGCCACATCCACCACATGGTAAAAGGGTTGTGAATGCATTACTGCATTCCAAAATTATACAAGACTATGCCATGTTTTTTTTTCTTTTTCTTTCTGTCTTATATTTCTCTTCAGTTTTTCCCCTTTACTAATTCCTTTAAACATTCTTCTACTGCCAAAGGGGAACATTTGAACTACTTCTTTCTCTACTTTCTCCCACCCTATGTTTTAACATTTGAAATGTTTGCCACTGGATACATTAATCCCTATATCTTCAGTAGGATAACTAGAGTAGTTTATTCATTTCTAGGCATCTAACTCTGTAAAACAAATTTTGAACTTTGTTTTACAACTAGCTGAATTAACTGTTGCACATACTTAGATCATGTCAGTGTTTGAACCATAATTGTGACATATTTCTTTAACATGAACAGCTGTAAATAATGGTTTTTATGTTAATAGGCATTTGGTGCTGAATTAAACCACTATAGCTTATGTCTAAGTATCATTACTGTCACAAAATCTTAGTTATTAATCAGGTTTGACTATAAGGAAACACTGACATTATCCATAGTAATGTATATTCTCAGAAAACCACAGTGTTAAACAAAGTATACGTTCCCCTCTCATATGAAATTATACAAGTAGGTTGATCCTAGAACCCTGGAAAACTATGTTAGAATATGATACAAAATTTACACCACTGAAAATTGATTAACTGCACAACCTGCTTCACTATCAACAAAGTCTTTGTACAATAAAAAAACCCCACAAGCTTCAGCTCAAAAGAAAACATAAAATCAATACATATTCAGGAGAACTCCTCAGAAGCAATGCCTTACAAATTTCACCACCCCAGGCAGCATACATAGGAAAAGTAGCACAAGTCATAAACCTTCAATATTCTACAGACTAACAAAGGAGTTTGAAAAAGAGACAAAAGAAGCAATCAGAGAATTTAAGAAGTTTTACCTAAACAGGTATTGCAAATAACAAGCAAAATGCTCCAGGTTTCTTTACAAAAAGCTAAACATACCTAAATGACCTAAACAAGGTAATAGAAAATATTAATGGTGATTTTAGTGCATAAAATATTTCCAACAGAAATGCAGTTTAATCCCTGCCCAGGACACTGGTTTGGAGAACCATGGAGTAGATGAGTCAGTGGCAATGCTATGGCATGAGGGATCCTCCCTGAGTAATCAAGGAGCATTATCCATGCTCTGTCCTGTAGGCAGTGATCCGTTCATGAGTGACTGGGAAACAGGGCTAAATTTCCGAATAGGTAGCAGTGCCTCCTTAGACAAGGAAACACTGGCAAACTTGCAGTCACCACACTTTCAGCTTGCCATTTGTCACCAGAGATATTAAAGGTGCTTGTGCAGGAAGTCATATTCAAATCAGAATTTTACAAATATTCAGATGATAATAGAAGTTTTAGAGAAATGATGCCTTATAAGTATTTCACCAAGAGCTAGAAATTTTACCTATCTGACGTTTGCGAAAAACTTCTGCTATGTTTGAAAAGATCAAGAGTCAGTTGTTATAGTCAAGAAATCACTGAGGTGACTGAGATAATACGGAAAAGGATTAAAGGAAAGGAATTGGGCAAAAAAAAATCCAGCAGAGAAAATGGTAAAAAGAAATCTTTAAAAATAAAGATTGTCACACTGAACATGCCTGGTTTAAGAGACAGTTACTGATTGAACCTATCTTCGCTATTTTCTCTGGTTGCTGAGACAAAATGCCCAATGCCCAAAACTAAGGAATAAAAGAATTATCTAGGTCATAGTTTGTGGATATTTCAGTCCATAATTTGCTGGCTCCATGAAAGCTTGGCAAGACACAGAGGCACCATTTTAGTGAGACAAAAGACAGCAAAAGCAGCAAGAGCAAAAAGGAAAAAAGCAATCCTTTTTTCCTCAGTCATATTGTAAGAAAACTATCCCGCTGTCAGGGCACTCCTTATGATTGTCCTCCTTCTGCACAGGATAAGGGTATGCACAACATGTGGACCTGGATCCTGTACTGATTTAAACTTCTAAACTTCTCAAGTTGACTCGAAGTATCAAGCATAAAAATCTACTACTTGTCACCTTGGAAGGAAAACACATTTCGTAAATACTTTCCTTATACAAAGACATGCTTATTCTTACTACATCAAAACTTGAACTTTAAAAATTGGGTTTTAAGATTCTTAATAACGAATGTTAGGCCCACCAACCCTATATTATATTAGAACCATAATATTCTGTTTCTGACCTCAAAGACTAATTTACATTCCTTTATGCAAAAGAAATTTAACTCATTTGCAAGACATTCTATTGTGCTAACCATCTTAGCAATTGCTGAAATATCTAACCATTCCATGTCTTCTGAGGTATAAGGCAAACTTTCAGCTGCAGACACCGATGGAGATTAAAACAAAATTAAACACTTCTACTACACAGTAGCCCAAGATACATATTTTCATTCCAAATATTACAAACAGAGGAATGCATAGGGCTGGGACAAAATCAAGTTCAAATCCCAGTAAGGGGAATCATGAAATGCTACCTTCTCAAATTCACACTCTGAAGCAATTGTAGCAAATTGTGAGCTACAAATTATTTGAGTGACTACACCTCTGTGGACCTTCTGGTCATTACAGTTCCTATGGCTTTCCTCTTAGGTGTGATTTATACTGTCTTTGAAGATTTCCTTACATGGTCCAAGTTCCTGGTTTTTCAAAACTTCTGGGGGTCTTCTAAACTCTCAGTTACACACTCACACCTTCACAGACTGCTCACACAGTGGCTGACCTCCCAGGCTTTGGAAATTGAGGTGGAAGCCTTTTAACTCTATGGCTCTGGCACTCTGCTTGTGCCTAACACCAGTTCTTACACAGATTTAATATTAATACACACTATCCCAGAACCCATGGGACATGTTTAAATCCATCTTAAAAGGAGGCTTTAAAGTGGAGAATTGTCACATCAGAAAAGCAGTGAACTCAAATAATATAAGGAAGCACTTCAGGGCTCTAGAATAATAGCAAACTGACACAGCAAAGTTAAAACGAGGAAAGAAATAGACATAATCAGAATAGAAGCTCACCAAACTGAACCAAAATTTCTCAAACAACAACTTGGAGTTGATTCCTTGAAAATTTAAACAAAGAAAAATCTTTGGCAGTTTCTCCAAAATAAGGAAGGAAATGATCTAGCTTCAAATAAGCACAAGAGAAACAAAGGAAAAATCATTTTAGATTCAGCTGAAGAGCAACTATCTTGGGAATATGTACTCCAAAGAAATGAAGAATTGTGAAGAAAATCATGTAGTACCAAGAACACATAAATAGGATTACCTCAGGACACCACTCACTAGCCAGTATCAATGAATGCAGCCGAAGAGGTAATTTTAAGAACCAAAAACTTAGAAAAGCACAGATGCTAAAAAAGACTACACATTTGACAAGAAAATGAGAGAGTACAAAGATGTTAACCTGTTCAATGAAATAAAAGCTGGAGCAGCATCCGAATACCCTTTCCTAGAAGCAATATTTTAGCTTTTTCCTAAACTAGAAAGTGCCCCAATCAAAAAACAGAATAGTAGGCCAATAACATTCAAGTGATTTACAAGCTAATCTTCACAGACAAATCCCATAACAAGGTTGACAGAAATAGTACCCCAAATCATCACAGTGATCATGAAACAAGAACACAAAGGATTCATCCCAGTGGATAAGTGATTGTTCTAGATATGAAAAAAATCATGGAATATGTCTGATGAAGATATCCAGGACAAAAGCCATATTATTACTCAATAGATGAATAGAAAGACATTTTTAAAATTCAAATTCCAATGGGAATAAAAACCTGAATAAAATATATAGATAATATTTTTCTCCTTCTAATGATAGGTGCACATGAAACAAAAATCAATATTACATTATAAGGAAAAATGGTGAAAATTTTCCCTTTAAAGTCAGAAAAAATGAAGGTGACTGCAATCATGAATGCTATTCCAAAGAGTTTTGAAAACATTAGCCAAGCATCTGGGAAAGAGAAAGAAATAAAATCAGATAGATAGGGAGAATAGGAAAATGAAGACCAAAGAGAAAAGACACCACTTGTTCCTGTGTAGGTAACAGCAATTTGTTTAAAATGATTATAATTCTAAAATAATTTAATGTTATCACAGTCAGCATATCACTATATTACTCACAGAGCAGTAGAAACAGTGCTACAATTCATACGGAAAAAGCAGAAACCTGAGAAACAATAGCAACTCTTGATGATAAGCACAAGGAAGAGAACCTCACAGTCCTGAGATTCAAGTTATATCACAAGGCTACATCTTTATTTTCTTCAACATAGTGGGAGCAATGTTTCCCCTTTTTGTTCAGTGATAATTTGACTATTATCTGAGGCCCAAATTACATTGGGACTTTGTGCAAGGGTTGCCTAGAGAAGGATAGGTCAGTGCACAGGCCTCTGGGGAAAATGTGAGCTGAAAAGTCTTGTAGAAAGAGGCACTGAAGAATTCTCACCTGGCTTTTCTTTGCTTAGTCTTTCATATTTGCAGTGACAGGCTCTGTGACTTAGCAGCTTTTGAGTGTCACATTCTTCATATGCTTGGCTCATCAGGGGTGAGGAAGCTAAAGTGCTTACTCCATCCCACACCAGGATTCCTAGGATGTCCTTTCAAGCCTATCCAGTTAAAGAAGACCACATCTCTTTATCTCCTTCTTCTCACCACTCTTACCAGAATACCTTCATTTTACTCCCTTCTGGTATCTCAGTCTATTTTGATACTTGTCTGTCCTTATCAAAGAGACAGAACTCAAGTTCAGTGAGGATGCACAGGGAGAAAAGTAGTCATGTCATTAGATGGGCATTCTCATGTGCTTTTCCACTTACATTCAAGGGTCATACATTCCTCTGTGCACTTGTCCTTTCATTAGTACCTCTCCTTCACAAAAATAGATCCCTCCTATTTTTCTGGAAGGCTTCACTGGGGGTACTTTTTTCAGAATCTACCAAGTATGCCTAGCCATTCCAAGTATCCTGAGAGGACCCCTGTGACAGAGGACAATTTCAATGTGTGTGAAAGATAAAAGGCACAAGGGTCTTTCTCATCTGAAGCCAATGTTTTGCTTTGTGATAGCTGGAAACTTGAAAGACAATACAGTCCAATTGATATGGTAAATTTCAGAATTGGTAGAGAGGCAAATATTGGAATGCTGTGCAGAACTGCTGTCCAGGCTTATTTAGTAAACTACCACTTGATCACCCTGATCCAGGAGAGCAGAGTTGTAGCCAAAGTGTTCACTGGCCAACCTATTTTTGAGATTTAAACTTTTACTAAATCTGAGAGGATTGGAAACATGATGGTTGGCTTGCACATTTGTTCGTTCTTTATGCCTTTAAAGAACCTGGGGAAAGAACATTATTGCCTGCCTGTAACCCAATTTGCTGGGTTTCAACTATGGATTAAAACTACTGGTAAAAGGCTGGGGAGTTACAGGCAACTCGTGTTCCAGTGATGCAGAGATCAATGCAGGGAGCTTTATCTTACAGAATATCTCTAACTCTAACTCTATCTCTATCTCTTTCTCTTCTCTCTCTCTCTCTCTCTCTCTCTCTATCTTTATCTCTATCTCAACCTCAATCTCTATATATCATCTATCTGTATCTGTATCTGAATCTGTATCTGTACCTGTGCTTGTACCTATATCTTTATCTTAAAGAATATATGCACTTATATGTATACCTACATATCTATCTATCATCTATCTATCTATCTATCTATCTATCATCTATCTATCTATCTCTATATATTTTTATTTATCTCCATATATATATGAGGAAAGAAAAAGACAGAGAGATATGCTTTGAGAGAGAGAGAGAGAGAGAGAGAGAGAGAGCGAGAGAGAAAGTGTTTCAATCTTCAGTGGGAAATAGGCTTGAACTCTCTTTGTAGCCCAGGCTGGTCTTGAATTTGTGATGATTCTTTTGTGTCAGACTGCCAGCGGGACCATTACAGGCGATTAACTCCCATGCCTGGCTCCTGTGGGATATTTGCATGCTGGATAGCATACTTTACTGGAGAACAGTGCACAAAAGGTTCAATGGGCAGCTGCTTACTTAAAAAGGAATACTTATGGATCTGAAGGCTGGGGAATCCTGGGAATTCTAAGCCTGACAATTTTGAGACACATTGAGCCAATTTAGCTGCTCAATGTCAAGTGAATACCAAGGAAGTAAATCATATTAGAAGAAGCCATGTGTTTCTGGGATGGTAGCAATGTGCTGTGAAGGAACAGGAAAAGCTCTGCCCAAGTGCATGATGAGTCACAGAGCAAAAATAGTAATGTGATGTCTGTCCTTGTCAGGAGGGAGAAACTGGATAGTGCACAACAGGTTAAGTGTTCTAAAAGAGACAAGGCATTTTTTGAGTGTGACGCAGAAAGGAAGAGAACATTGTGGAGTAGAAGACAGTAAATGTGATACAGGTGAATTGCTACAAGTTTGAAGTCAACTTAAACTGAAAAGATAGATCCTGTGTGAAATAATGAAAAATCCCATAATAGAAAGAGAAAGAAGATAATGGGGTCCTACCCCTCCCAAAGGGACATGTCTCAGAGCCCAAAGGCCTCACATTAGATTTAACAATGTATGCTTCACCATGTCAATGTAGCACCACCATGGGAGAAGAGAGAGCTTTAACAATGGAGTCTTGAGGATGCCCATCAAATCACAGGAGTGCCTCAGTTCGAGGATCAAGCTGATATACTGTGGAAAGAATGTACTTTGTCTTCTTTTCCTGTTTATCTTCTGACTCAGCATTGTGAGCTAACTTGATATGCATAGAATTACTTTCAACTCTGATGTAGCAGTACAGTGAACATTAATTTAAATTGTGTAGCACAGCAGGTAAAATTAGGTCATCAGCTACTGGTCTGCAGGTGCATGTTGGCAGTCTGCCTTCATCTGTTTAGTTTCTGTAGAATATTTGGAGCTGTTGAGCTAAACAAGAAAAAAGATGAGATAAGTATGGACTGGATATAATTTTCAGTCATTCAAATAAGTCCAGAAATTCACAGGAACAAAATTTGTCTGGTACATTTGGGAGAAAAGATGTTCTCTAGGGGGAAAGATCTTGTGCCATGGAGTTGGATGGGCAGAGGCACAGGGGTCCAGGAGTTAGTCAGACTAGGGCAGGGATTGTAGCAAGGATCTCATCGACTCAGTAGGGTCACTTTAGAAGTACAGTCTGACATTTCCAAATTGTCATTGCTTAAGAACCCCAATGGTGGAGTTGTTTGATTAACTGGATAATTATTTAATTTAGTAATGCAAACTCTAGAGAAAGAGTTGCTCTCTATAAGTTGGTCCTTAAATCCAATGTGTAGTCCAGGTTGACCTCAAAAGTATATCAACTCTCCTACCTCAACCTCCCAAGGTCAACCAGGCCTTGAAAAACTTCTTAACTTTAACTTTGAATGGCAATCAAAGTACTTAAAAGGTCCTCCAGTTTCTCTTTGTTTCTCAAAGCACCACCACTTCAGTGAGGGCTGTGAACAGAAACACTTGATTAGATGAGACCCTGAAAATGTGATGATCACAGAGGAAAGAAAGATGGAAGAGGCAGTGATGACTGGATAATATCGTTTTAAAATTAAACTCAAATGGTGTTTCTTTTGCACAGGAGTTGATAAGGAAATGAAATGATTGATTTGAAGCCACCAAGTATACAATCTAACTTGTTTTTTTCTTTTTTTTTGTATCATGAATTGAACTCATGACCTTGCACTTGCCAAGCAGGTGCTTAAGCCACTGAGCTAAATCCTTGGCCCACAATCTGACTTGTTGTGCCTTCTATTTTAGTATTCTGACAAATCAACCCAGATCCTAGAGAAACCTTTACTTTCTCAATTGGCTCCTTATTTGCTGTAGAGTATAATCTACCCTAGATTTGAGGAACGCTTGCCTGCTGGCTCTGGATTCAGGAGGATTATTGATTATAAGGGGGGAATTACCAAGTCTTAGATGGAGGTCACACACACACACACACACACACAGAAACACACACACACACACACACACACACAAGATAGTCTTTATATAGGCATCAGTAATTATTCCCTCATTCATAGCTATTGATCCTGACGCTGGCCCTGACCATGACCCTATGTTTTGGCAGGTGGTCAACTTTCTGCCATTGGTCTAAAATTGTGTAACCTTAGCCTTTTCTGTATGGCTGCCTAGGAAACATCAAAAGCCTCTCTCAATGGCCAGATGCTTTGGTCTCTTACTCCTGTCCATTTACAGTAAACTACAATCATATGCTACATAAGAGAGTTTGACAGCTGCTAGACAACATTTTAGGGTGCTGTCTCACATGTGCATGCCTCCAGATAAAGCAACTGATCTGAAATCTATGAAATTAGTGACCACTATGCAAGAATGGCATTCTTATTCCCTTTTCCTTGAAACCCCTGTTAGGTAATATTTTATGCTAGCTTGTTCCATGTTTGACCAATACAGAAAGATACATAACTGACAGGAATTTTATGAGGGTGTTTTCTGTTGTTGTTGTTTTGTTTTGTTTTATACTTCAGATTGCTTTAGACTTTGGACTGGCCTATGTCACTTACCATCCCACATACTCCATGTTCCTTCAAGTTACAGCATACGTAATAATTCATTCCTCAACAAAAAATACTTCATCTGATTTTTTGGCACATTTTCTTTTTCCACTTTTCTGTTGATGGACATTTGTATTGCTGTTGCCCTTGGGACACTATAAATAATGTTGTTAGAGAGAGGGCTGTCCAGATAAGTTTCCCAAGATCTTCATTTTAAACTCCTAGAAGATATTCTCAGAAGTTTAGCAGGCTGCCTCCTATGATGTTTCTGTTGCATACATTTAGAAAACTTCTGCGCTGTTTCTCATAGTGGCTGCTGTATTTGTCCTTTTTGAGACTGTTGCACAAGGGTTCTAATGGTTCTACTTTTTTGCCAACACTTTGCTTTTACTGCACTGTTTTCTTTTAATCTCCGTTTTGACACTGCCAACCACATAGGCAGGAGGGACTCTGTCACTGTCGCTGCTAGTTGAATATTATGACTATTTGTGTCATCTTGCACATTTGGTAATATTTCATTTATGATCTATAGAAACAATATCAGTGCTTTGGAATTACAGTAGCACTGTAGTCAATCTGCACAGCAGATATTAGACTGAAAAATACTTCATCCCATTTCCTAGGTTCCTTTTTTTAAATTTAATCTTTCATTTCCTCTGATGTGTATGCTACCTATGATTGAGAATCTTTCATTTTGCCATTGTTTTATGTAATTTTCAATGTCACATACACAAGTAATCATTATATTTTTGACCTGTGTTTTCACTGGGAGAAGCTTTATGATTTCCGGCCATTGTGGGTTTCTCTTCAAGCCACATTTGTATGACTTGGCACTGTCTATAATTTTACACAGGAAAAACACAGCAAATACAAAGATACAGAATTTCAAAAAGCACATAGAAGGACTTTGACACTGGTTCATTTATTACTTATTGTTACTTTGAAAGCAGATGTTCATATTAAAAGATATGTTCAGTCATCATTTATCAAACAATAACAGTACATGCTATTTTTTCCAAGAAGAAAAATCAGCAGTACACTTATGTTAGCTCTCTTGCATATACATATATATTTTTTCTTTATCCTTATCTCTTTCTCTCTGTATCTGTTTCATACATGTTTTTGTTCATTCCAAATGTTCTTTATTTTGGACTATTTCTTTAAATTTCAAAGTATCTAGAGATTGTTAGCCATATGTACTTTTTCAGTTTCTTACACTAGAGAGACAGGATGACTTTACAAATGTGGGTCTGTTTTGTTTCCCTCATGAGTACAGACTCTGGTTGCATCCATTTCACAGTAAGAACCCTGACCTTATTCTTCTCTAAATCAGAATAAAACTTCATTATATAAATATGATAGATGTTTTAATCTATTCCTTTGTTGATGGGCATTTGGATTGCTTTGTAGATTTGTTTATCATAAACTGTGCTGCTGTGTACAGTGGTGTACAAAGATCACTCTGGTGTGATGTTTTTAATTCATCTCAGAAACTAACAAGAAAGGGAATAGTGGGGGATAATCATTTTTGAGGAATCTCTTTACTGATTTGCACAATGACCTTGTGTGTTTACACTCCTACCCATGATGTAAAAGATTGTCTTTTTCAACATAGACACTCTAACATTTGTTATTGTCTTATTTATTGAGAATCACCATTTTTACTGTAGTAAGATATAACCTAGTATCAGTTTCTTTTGAAATTTTGGTTAATGGTGTTGAACATTATTTTCATCGATTTATTCAAATTTTTATTTTTTCATCTTCATAGTGTATATTTATCTCCAATGCTTTTTTTTGGATTTTTATTTTGAATTAATGTATTTTGAGGTATGCTATGTTTTCTGTTGTTTATATGTTCCACATAGAAGTCCTTAGTCAGAGTGACAGTTGGCTGAAAGCTTTTCCTATATTGTTAGATTTGGTTTCACTGTTAGCGATTTCTTTTCGGTTGCAAAATTTTTACTAAGATGGAATTCCATTGGTTGATTCTTGGAAGTATTTCCCATGCAGATTGGTGTCAGTTCATGAATTCTCTGACTACTGCAATGTTTTCAACATTTCTACCTACATTGTGTACCAGGAGTCTTAGTGATTCTCTTTTCATTTTTAGATCTTTGATAAATTTTGACTTTAGTGTGTGGTGATAGACTTGGCTCTTCCTTTATTCTTCAGCATGTCCAAAGCCATATTTCTATCAACAATTATAAAAGAGGCTGTCTTTTTCAGTGTACACATTTCCCTTTTTGTCAAAAATAAGGTAACAGAGAATATTTGTTGTTGTTTCAATTTCTCCTAATCTGTTCCAATTGTTGTCAGGTATGCTTTTTGTCAGTACCATGCTGACTTTATTATGGTATCTTGGGAGTATTATTGCAAATCAGAGATTGTAATAGGAAAGGAAAGCCTTGCCTTCATTTTCCTTTCCTTTGCTATTCATGATCCTTACTGTTTTCAGATGATTTTTTGCAATTTTTTATTCCGATGAGTTGAAAAGATCCAAGATAGTTCTGCTGTTTGTGACTCTCTAGCTTTTCTCAACACACTGTACTGAAGACACTACCTTTTCTCTTATGAGAAACAGTAGCATATTTGATGAACAAAATTTGCCCATATGCTCTTTTGTTTGTCTGTAGGCCTTAGTCAGTCCTGATGCTCTGCCTGTCTTTCCTCCTTTAATGCATTGTGGGATTATAGTTGTTATGAAAGCAGGAGCTTTGAATCTGCTATGTTCTTATTTTTGTAAACTGTCTTGATTTTTGAAAATCAATAAATCTCCTGAGATACTGTAATAATATCTTGTTTTAGTGTTAAATGTGTGATTGTAATTTGGTAAAGATTATACTTTTTAAGTTGACTAAATTCATTACTATGATTTAATAGAAATATGTCCTGCAAATCTCTGAATTTGTGGGTTCTGAGGTAAGTTATTGTCTCTATTTGTTAATATGTTCCACATAGAGTAGGGTTCCTAAACCTGGGAGGCCAAATGAAAAGGTAGATAGGTAAAGTCTTCCCTCAGCATATAATGATGGATCTGTTTATGTCTTTCTCAATGTGCTGATAATTCCATGGATTGTTTCAGTATCACACTAGTGAGCAACACCAGTACTTGGTATTCTACCTGCATGCCAGGATTATAGTGAAGAAGTTATTGGTTTCATTATTCACTTACTTATTTCTAGTCAGTGTATGAGATGGTGAAGATTGTAAAGGGCTATCAGTACAGCTTGGTGCTGTTACACTTACCTAGTTGTTTCTGGACGGTGGTGACAAATTAGTAGCATAACAAAAACATCACTTTATGCAATTTTGACCTCGTGTAACTAGAAAACCTTGTATTACATGTTTTCAAGGACTCTTAATTTCAAAATGTCATTAGCAGCATGTGGGAATACATGATCAGTAGCTCCCAACATGAGAGCAAAAACCTTAACCAAATACCATATGCCTACCAATGCTTATTAATACTCAGAAGGGGCTTCTGTGTACAAGTGATATACTTACTTTACTAAGGCCAGCTAGCTTTACAATGTACAGTAAAAAAGAGAAACCATAGAGAGAGTACTAAGAACAGGTTAGAGAAGGAGCAAACTACATGGCTAGTGGAAAAGAAGAACATCTTTCATGTTTAACAACAGAAAACTATCCCTGAATGTTTTTGAGAAAAAGACAGTGAGCCCATAAAAGCTTCTAATTCACATGATGTCACACATACACCATACAGACTTGCTTTCTTAGCCAGATGTTTGGAAACCATTTATCTTGTGGTGAAAATGAGAGTCTACCATGGAGATTTTCAGTGGTGAAATTATAATTGGATGGCACAGTTTTAGCTCAGTGCACCATACTTTGGATATTTTTGCAGTTAAATGGAAAATGTGTCCCAGAAATACAAACATAGTCATGTTAATAACAGAAAAATTAGTAATAGGTAAATCTCAGAAACAACTAAAATGTTCATCAACCACAGAATGGATGAAAAGGATATGGCATTTTTATACAATGGAATATTACTTGGCTGTAAAAAGAATGATTTTGAGGATTTTACAAATAAAAGGAGGATAATTGAGACTATCCTCATAAGTTAAATAAATCAGGCACAGATTTTTAAATATTGTATTGTTTTGCTAATAATAATAATAATAATAATAAAGTGAAAGCCTAATGAGGTCTGAAATGTGCAATAAATGTTATAACAATAAAAGGGAAAGCAAGTGCTCAAATGAGAGAATTACTGGGATAAGGGAAGGCAAAAACAGAAGAAAGATAAAGTATATATATGTTGTTAAACATCAATAAATTTATATATATATATATACATAATTGTGTTACTAATCTCAGTGTATCAAAAGAAAATTTTTTTGTATCATTTTTAGTTGATCACTTTTGTATGTGGATTTTCTAAGTAGAACAATGTATTTTGAGAAAACAATATGCAATATTATTAACTATTGCTCATTTCCTATTTTTTTCATTTTTTCAGATTCTGTTACACTTATATGCATTTTTCTGTATTTT
Organism: Hydrochoerus hydrochaeris; assembly: GCA_004027455.1. NCBI lineage: Eukaryota > Metazoa > Chordata > Mammalia > Rodentia > Hydrochaeridae > Hydrochoerus > Hydrochoerus hydrochaeris. The sequence continues at coordinate 16,914 of PVLA01009618.1, read as the reverse complement.
TTTTAAATGGGGAAAATTTTGATGCCAGTAAGTAACAAATTTATACTTTTCTAGAAGTTAATTTTAATTTCTTTTCCAAAGGTATCTTTAAAATAATAGTTGATTCTTATCCATCATAACTGTTATTTGTTGTTTGTAGAAAAAGAATTTTTAAGAAAAAAACAAAGCAGACACATTTTTAGTTGTTTTTTATTATCAAAACATAACAACCAACATCCAAACCCTAAAGGATCAGAAAAGATTTATTTTACCTCTCAGTTTATAAAAAGTTCAGTCCATGCTCAGGTTGCAAAAGCTGGAGTGCAGGCCAATGACATGATGGGTGTAGCCCTCATAATTTCTTTATTGGCCTGGATTTTTTCACAGGACCAAGGTTTCCTTAGATACTCTGGGACTTTCCAATGTCCTTGGAGCTCCCCTGTGTATTTGGCTTCATTCTTATATTCCCAGCCTGGTTTCAAACATGTAATATTCTTCCTGTCTCTGCCTCCCATGTGCTGGTAAACAGGAGTTCACTACCATGTATGACTTCTTCTAGTATATGTTTGCTAGCCCCAACCTAAGTAGAGTTACTTACCTGATGACAATGAAAAATTTTTAAATTCATTATTTGCATAATTTTCTCATAATTTTGAAGGTAAAGCTGGCTAAATACGCAAAAGGAGCCATGCCACATCTCAAAGAATAAACTGCCTTCAAAAAATCATTTGTTGAGCATGTTCATCTCAACACCTTCATCTCAGTCTTTGAAGAGTCTCTGCACATTACCAGATTCAGGCTGGTTGTCTCTGGCAGCAAAATACATATTGGAGTCCATATGCCAAAGCAAAACTTGTAAGTCTGGGTTTCTCTGGGTGCTTTTCAGTCAACATTCCCATCTGCTTATTTCTGACTAGGGTCTCCCAGTAAGTTGGTCTCACAGCATTCTACCATGCTTTGATTTCAACATCTTCAAACTTTTTCCATACTACTTAACCATACCAGTTCCAAAGGTAACTCAAGCATTGGATCATTTGATCAGGTAAGATCAAAACAGTAATCATGATTCTTTAATATTCAAATCAGTTTTATTTTCTATTTCATTGGTGGGACACAATACTCAGTGCCAACATATTAATATACTTTTATTTTGGCTCACAGTTCGTAGAGTTTTCAATCCATGGTCAAGGCTGGACAGCATGGTAGAGACACATAGCTGAACACAAACAGTTCATGGTGTGGTAGCAGAATATCATGGAGGAGGAAGAATGGGGATATTGCCTTTCAGCTCTCAGACCCAGTGATCTACTTTCTCCTCCCATGCAACACATTCTTCTGTAAACACATTAGTGCATTAACTCACTGATGAGCACACACAACCACCATCCAATCATCCCCCAAATCTCACACATGGTAACGTGAATCAGTGACACATTCACCTTGATATAAATCATAGCAAGAGACAGCTGCTGGAATACCCAATGGGTATACTGAGAACAGTAAAAAACAAAAGAAAACAAAACACCCAGGATGACTCACTGTCAAAGATGGAAAAAGCTTTTAATTCCTAAAGAAAGTAATAGCCTAAAGTTACAAAATGCTACTGGGAGTTGTCCTTAATATATCAATAGAAAAACAGCAAACTAAACACATGCCATATCTCAACAAGAATTGTCAACAAGACTTTGGTCAGAACCTGAATGTTTTCAGGGGCCAGCATAAGCAACTGAGGCTTTGAAGGGGATGAACTGTTAACAGGAGTGATAAAAGTGTGCTTCACAAAACACAAATGCTTTGAAGTGGTATATAGACTGTGTGCAGAGAATACAATCATGAATATAATCAGCCATAATATAGGTCCTATATCACTTTTCAAATTTTTACCTAACATCACTTCTCTAAGGAAAACAAATAAATTAAATGCTACTTAATAAATAAAAAATCCCACTAAGCTGAACACAAAGGTGAGGTAATTAAAGTTAAAAGCTGTCTTAATGCTTTGATTTAAAGCACAAAGTTTTAATGCTTTGATTTAAAGCACAAAGTGAACCTACTAGTACCAACTACTGAAAGCTCAACAAATGCTAACATTGTCACTACATAGGACTATGCCATATAGTCATGTTTAATCAAATGGCATCCATGATATTAATCACAAATGTGAAGCAGGCTAGGTGTGAAGTGTGTAGAAGGAATATATCATGCTTAAGTGAAATCAAGACATTCTAAATCCTCAAGAGCTAAGGAATGATGTGCTGCATTAAATCAGGCATATAGTGTGCATTCATGTTTTGAGGTTTTATTACTGTGTTTTCCTTTCACACCATCCCAGAAAAAAAGCTCCTCATTGATTTGCTACATATGGTTCATAAACCAATGAATCTTTTCTGTCTCTGATCTCTGCTTTCATCCTTGGCTTTTGTTATCACTTTTTATTGAGAAGACTTATATTTACTTAGGAAAGCATAGTAAATTTTCCTCTGATGTGGCCAGAAAATGACATATTAAATGACAGGTATGGTAGTAGTCATACTACCTTGAATGACTAGTATGGTAATAGTCATACTGTCCTTGAGATAAAATGAAATCTTACTACATTTAAAACATATTTTTCCATATTTTCCATTTAAATTATACAGACAAGTGTTACACCCAACAGCAATTTTGAAACCTGCTAGAATAGAGCTACATAAATGATAACCGTATTTGCATTTTATGTTTTATTTATCAGTATTTTACACAAATGTATTACCTAAAAATTACATGTGGGTTGGGAATTGATATATACATAGCACATTTTTATCATCAATTAATGCTCTTTTTCCCTCCCCTCCACTATCTTTCTTTTACCTCCCTTCTTGTGCTTCCAAATTTAATAATGATTGTAATATGTATATAGTTTCTCATGTTCTTACTTCATTATTGTCCTTTATTTTTATGATGGGCATTCATAAAGGAAAATCCATGTGATAATTAATGTTATATGGTTATATTTAATTCATTTTGCCAGTGAGTTGAAAAATGTGCTTCATATTACTAGGAATGACTTGAAGTCTTTCCCCTTAACACATAAATGCTCCCTTCATAATGGTGGAATATTTTGTATATGGGGTATGAATGCATATCTATTAGGTATGTATAAGCTAGCTATTATAAATTGTGATGCTATAAACCAAGGCACATATATGACAGAATGTAATGGTTTTCACTTCTTGAATGGTGTGCATCATAGGTTATGGCATGTTTAAATAAATACAAAAAAATCATAATCTCAAGCTTCATGGTGCTAGTCTGTTGAAACTAGAAATCTGCAGCAAGCAAAGCCATCCAAGAAAACACATAAATACATGGGAATGACATAATGTATTCTTTTAAAATGTCTTTTATATTTTAAAATGGAAAAAATAAAAACAATGATACAGAATTTCAAAAGCAAATAAAGTACGTTACATTGATTAATCTTAATAAATTGCCAATTGTTATCTTCAAAGTAATTTTTTTGAGTGTGGGCAGAGACCACAGAGAAATGTGACAGTAGCTGCCAGGCACCACCACCAAAAGGTTCTTTCATATGGACTCTAAACAGGCAGAAATTCAGACCGATCTGCCTCTGCCAGAAAGCATTTTGTTATGGGCTCACAGCATAGGTGGAGAAAGCCATACAGACCTGCCTCTGCCTTCCAGGTGAAACCAACCGAAGGCCCTTTCTTATCAGTACCTAGTACAGGCAGAGAAAGCCAGAAATATGCATCTCTGTCTGCTGGCACTGCCACCATAAGGCCCTTTCCTATGGGTGCACAGCATGGGCAGAGAAAGCCAGACAGATACACATCTGCATGCTGGGCACTGCCACCAAAAAATCCTTTCCTATGGCAGTGCATTGTGGGCAGAGAGATCCAGAAAGATCTGCCTAGGGTTGGTTTGGTGGACCTGACAGTTTGAACACCCATGGGCAATGCACCTTTGGCCACTTTAACCATGTTCACAATGGCCAGCTGGGAAATTGTGTGCTCAGAATTGGACTCAGCTGTTTGTTCCAGCTTTCCTTTTCTCATGGGGTAAAAGAACATTACACTGTGTTTCAGTGTTTGGAGTATCTTACCTACAAAATTTGTGATCCCAAAGATCCAGTAGTAGCCAAGAATTCCTGAAGAACCCATGGACGTTGAAGAAAACTGACATGTCCTTCAGAGTTATAGGTCTATCTGTCTTTGAGAATGCTTCCCTAATTTGAGTTCCTCTATAGCCTCATGGATTTGTTTCTTAAATTCATTTGCTATCTTTTCAGAGATTTCTGGTGTATGATTTTTAAAGTCTTCTATTTCAATGTCATCTGTACTTGCTCCTGATGGACTACATGTTTGAGATTCCATTTTGCCTTTTCATTTTGTCATTTTCACCTTTTGGGTAAATATTTGGTCTTTCAATCCCAACAGTCTCAGCTGTACATAGTGATAATTTTAGGGTCCTACTGTGTGGTTGATGTTTGTCCAATTTGTGGGTACCAAAATGAAGAGGAAAGACAGTTCCTTGAATTCCTCCTACAGGGCCTGTTGGGTAATTCCTATATTCTTTCTGGGCTAACTTCCCTAGAAGTATTGAGCATAGCAACAGTAGGAGTCAATGCTTAGTTCCTACTGTTGCTATGTCTTCAAGTTGTCATAGATCACCCAGTCTCTCTTTCTATAGTGTTTGAGTCATCTGAGGCCCTACTATGTCACTTGGGAATGGATGAAGTTGTGTCTCATGGAAAGTTGCAGAGTTGGGCCCCCAACTGGGTTACACAAATCAAGAGGCTTGAGGTTGCCAGGCACCCACACTGTGGCTGTGATTGGCTGAGCAGCATTGTGAACTAGACTCCAGGATCTATGACACATATTTGCAGTAGGAGACCTAAGCCCATGACAAGTTGGGCCTTGTCATGGAGAACTTAGTTGTACAGAGGTCCTTTCAGAGCAAGATTTGAATAGGGTGGATTACCAGAGGTCTTGTATACAACAGCATTTTCTCTGACGGCTTCACTGCTCAGAGTTTATACATGGAAATGGCTGCAAATGTAGCTATGGATACAGTGCCAGTAGGACATGAGGTATCTCAAGACGTGGCAGTTAATCTCTGCAATGACCTTCCATTGAGTATGTTCTAGCCACTTGAGTAGTCTCTTATTTGGCTGAGTCCTGTTCCCTAACATCTTCAGAGAACAGTTGCTGGCATCATTGCCAAGCAGTACAAGAACTGGCTGTGAAATTTCTCAGCACCAAAGCCTTTGCAAGCACATGGGACTTGAAATCACAGAATGTCGTTGAAGTTGAATTTCAAGGGTGGCTATCCTAAAATAATTATTCTATCCCTGAGCCTGTTTTCAACTTGTTTCCCAGGTGCATATGTGTGGAAATACACAGGAGTTTGGACATTAAGACTCATAATAAAGCTAACCAATATGGAAGGGAAGACCAAGGAAAAAACATAGGAAAGAGGGAGAGCATATCAATAACATTTAAAAATCTTTGAGGATGAAAAGAAAATTAAAATGTTATGATGATCATTGAATTAAAGTGAAGTGATCCTGTTTGTTCGCACATATGTGGTCTTATTCCTTGTAAAGGAAAAACAGTAAAGCAGAAGGCAGGAGATCATGGAAGAAAACCTTGTAGAAGACCCATTAGCACAGAATAAAAAATTCCTGTGTGTACATTTTATTAGATAGCATTTTTGAAGTATGTGCCTCATGTGGCGCATACATCCTTTCATTTCTGTCATGGATGCACAAATCAAAATACCAGTTCACATGTTATTTTTGAATTCAAGCTTCAGATTTCATGAGATAGATGATCTGGTGACTACAGAGTTCAACATAAAATATTTCAATAAATATTAATTCTATGAATTTTGACAAAACCAGTGTAAAGTTTTGATTTTCATTTTTTTTGCTCTTTGTTGGTTGGATTTGCCAATTGTTTATGTATTTCTAGCTTTACCTTTGTGAGACATACAGATCTACATTCACATTTTATAATGGACTTCTTAAACAACTCTGACAGAATCAATTCCAGGGATATAATACATGACGATTGAATTTTTCCTGTTAAAACTGATAGTCTTTCATCTATTTTCTCCTATTAAAACTAACCCTTTTCATCCAACCCCTGTGTTGAGCTAAACAATTTTTTACCAATCATTTGGAATGTTTCATCTTTCTAGTTAATGGTCCTGCAGGAAGGTTCTTTCTTGTGAAGGGAAATTTTTACCTCCTTGACAGTGAACATTCCTGTGGGAGGATGCTTGCCTCCTGGGCAATTATCTTGCTCTCTACAAAGTTCTTGGTTTCCTGTGCTCTATGCTCATCTCTTTCTCATCCTATCTTCTCTACATGCCTGCTGCCAATGTCTTTTCTCAGCTATTAAAAAGAAATTTGAACTTGATTGGATGTATTCGTTCCTCCATTTTACTATCTCTGCCTGTAGGAAATGCACTTCTCTGCTATGGAGAGGCCCATTGCCTTTTATCAACTTTCACCTTTTCTAAGTATTTTGGTAACTAGTGATTTTCCCAGACTTGCTGGTGTCAAGAGACAGCACAATGTTACTCCAATGTGTGTTTTCTGAAAGTAAAACTGTGAGAAAATATTCTGTTCCACTTGTCAGTGTTCTGTTCCACAAGGGAACCCAACTGACACATGGTGTCATTTCCTTCAAGGTGAGGAAAGGAGTGATTTCCTTTATGCAAGGTGCAGGCTGACCTCAGAAATAAACTGATATTCACACAAAATAGTATAAAAAATTTTGCCAAAGAGAGATGTACATGAAACTCCAAAAAGTCATGTCAGTTTTCTTCAACCTCCATGGGTTCTTCAGGAATTCTTGGCTTCACACATCTTGTTTGAATCACATCGCTTGTACGTAAGACACTCCAAACACTGAAACATGTTGTAACGTTCCTCCCTCCATGAGTAAATGAAAGCTGGAATTCACAGCTGAGTCCAATTCAGAGCACGCAATTCTACAGCTAGCCAAGGTGAACAATGCTAAAATGGCTGCAGGTGCAGAGGCCTGAGCCTGCTGCCCAGGGCCTGACACATTGAATCCCCTATGTCTCTTCAGCTTCCTTTCATATTCCCTCTAGTTCACACCCCTGCCCTTATTCCTCATTCTGTCCACATGACCAAGTTGTACCTGGGCCCTGTGCACCTGGGCTGTCATCACCTGGTGACACCCTCTAAGATATGTGGCCACACCCTTGCCTCTGGGCCTTGTATCTTATCCCAAGTGAAATGCACATTCCTGGGCAGAGGGCGCTAAGCAAGTTAAAGTGGCATATGGCTAAAGCATGACCCACACACTCTGCTCATTCATCAGGTGTGTCACTTCAGAAGCCTTTCAAGAACATTTATGTATAGGGAATTAGGATTTCTTCATGAATTGTGGAGACTAGATATTCTACAGCATGAGGTAGGATCTCTAGTATTGATGGGACTGGTGATTTGGACCCTGGTTTTAAGGTTTTCTCTTCCACCTGATTAAATTTGGAGTTTGGGAAACCCTGATGATCATTGTTGCTTTAGGTTGTTGCTGGCTTATGTACTGAGACACGACCTCATGGCTACTATCCCCAGAGTTATGTTGGTATACCTGCCGACCTCCTCCAAATTGGGTTCTTGGAAAGATAAACCAAATGGAAGCAGGATAGATGAAGAATATATCCCAAATATTCATTGCCTGAAGGGGGGGTCCCCCAACTTTAGGGACATCTCCAGTGATTCCTGTCTTCCAGGGGCAACTGATTCTTGCACATCATGTGTGCAAGAGCACTGCACAGCCTGTGTGCAAAGTGTGCAGTCTTAGAGTCCAAGCCTTCAAAAACTGGAGTACACCAGACTCCTTGTGGCATTTCCTGCTCATGGAGTTTTCTCTTTGCATCAGTTTGAACAAAAACAATGGCCTGTTAGGGTCCTTGATACTTGAGGACACAGCTAGACATTCTCCATTTCTCATCTTCTTCTCAAAATGTTTCTACTGCATCTCATCAGGACAACTGGAAACAAAATTCTTCTGGAATTATGGAGGGTAAGGAAAATACTGCATTATTGGAATGGCTGATTCCAATAATTGTGTCTGGTGGAAAGCTGCAGAGTTGGGCCCCCAAATGGGTATGCAAATCAGACACCATGAGATGGCCAGGCAACCACAATGGCTGTGATTGGCTGAGTTGTACTGTGATCTAAACCTCAGAATCTAGGACACAGGGTTGCAATTGGGAACCTGAGTTACAGTGCTGGGAATTGCTTTGGAGACCTTAGTTTTACAGAGGTCTTTCCAAGGCAAGATTTGAAAAGGGTGGATTCTCAGAAGCTTGGTATACAGAAGTGATTTTTCTGAATGCTTCTTTGCATAATTTGTAGACTGAAATGCATGCAAATCTATCCATGGATATAGTTTCAGTGAGACATCAGTTATCACAGGACTTGGCAGGTGATTTATGAAATCACCTTCTTTTGGGCATCTTTCCACTTGAGTGGTCTGTCACTGGGCTGCATCCTTTTGCCTTACAGCTCTGGGGCCAAATCCTGGAATTGTGCCCTGTGCCCTTGTCTCAAGATCCTCTTGTGTGGCTTCCCAGACTCAAGTAAAACCTGGATGGTTCCTCACTGACCACAGGATCCTTTACCTTTTCATTGCCATATAGTCACCATCTCCTTGATGAGTTCAGATCTGATATGTGCACATTGAAGTGCAACAACAAGCCTTTGGGGCCTATTCTTAAACCACTGAGGATTTCCATGGATTCAAGTGAGCAGAGTATTCCAAATCCTAAGGAACCATTTTCCATAGAGAACCTAATAGTGTGGAATTTACAGATACTTTGTTCTGAAGGGACATTTTGGCACACTTGACCTTTAAACTATTGGGAGTGGACTCTGGCCTCCTTCTGGGTGAAGGCCTTCTAAGTCCTGTTTCTCTTGCTATATACAAAGTGTTTGATTTCTTGTGATCTGGTGTTATGTCTGCATGACTGAATCCAGTGTACATGGCTGTGGTCAATGCCCCTCCTTAGATATTCAAAAGAAAATTGAAGAAGATGACCTGTATTCATTTCTTTTTACTGACCCACTGTTCCAACAGGCCATAGCCTGTGAGCAGTGTCCTTTCCACTGTGGAGAATCCCATTCCCTTTGAAGTATATTCAACTTTTCTAAGGGTTTTGGCAATTAGAAATTTGAACCCATTAACAGGGATAAAGAGCCACCACTTTTGACCTTTATTTTGAAAATGATCCCCAAATGAATATCACACCAATTCAAAATGTGAGAAAAATTGGCTGTATCCAATGTAGGCTTTTGAATGTTCTGTCCAGTAATGGCATTTTATTTATATTAAAGAAAGGACAGCATTCCATTACCTGGGATGCAGGTTATCCTAACCAATGAATGGAAATTCATACAAAATAGTGGAGAAAAGCTTTCAGAATGTTATATGGACATGATACTATTAGGGGCTTTCAGTGGTCTTGATCCCAATATGTTCTTTGGGAATTCTTGGATGTCTCCAGATCATCTTGATTGTATATCGTGTACATGATGGATTCAAAAAATTCAATATATTATAACATTCTTTTGCCCACATATTCCTGTGAAGGTTGGAACTGTCAGCTGTGTCACAGCTGGAAGACACAATTCTCCAGCTGGACAGTGTAAGCAGTGCCAAAGTCTCTGTGGGAGCAGAGGCCCGAGCCTGTAGCTGAGGGTTTGACCCAATGAACTACTCGTGGTTTTTTGACTCTCTCCTGTGTCCCCACTAGCTCAAGCCCCAGGGGCCATTCTCAACCTATCTGCACAACCCAGAGTTCCTTGGGCCTTGTACATATGAGCTGTTACCACCTCATGGCACACACCTGAAGAAGCTGATCTCTTATGCCTGGGTCATGTTTCACGTGCCAGATGAAGTGGACAAATTCAGGTGGGAGTTGCCAAGATAAGGACAGGGAAAATGGCCAAAACATGACATATGCCATGTGCTGATTGAGACACTCAAGGATTGAGACACTGGGCATGAGGGGTTTTGATCTTTTTAATGCATTGTGTAGGCTAGATATTGCATGCAAAGAGGAGAGATCATGGGTCTTTAGCAGGCTGGGGGTTTGTACTTGGTTTCTAAGATTTTCTTATCTACCTTGTTGATTTTGGAGTTTGAGAAAACTTGCTGACCTTGGCTTTCAGGGATGTTCTTGTCTTCTGTATAAAGGCATGACCCTAAGACTAGCATCAAAGTGTCACTAATGAATATCTCCTCTCCTCCTCCAAATTGGGGCCTGGTAAAGTTGAATAGAAATAAAGTAGAGAAGTGAAAGCAGGTGTTCCAAATATTTAATACCTGCAGTGTGTCACCCACCTGTAGCAACTTCACCAGTGCTTCCTGTCTGCCAGAACCCACTTGGGCCACAGTGGACACCAAATCCCTAGATAGATGCCATGCAGAGCTTACAGGCTCAGAAACCAAGCCCTCTGCAAGAGGAAAGAAGCCAGAGCATTGTGTCATTTGCTCGACATTGAATGTCTTCTCTCCACAGCATAGTCTCTTCAAGAGGCCATGGCTGTAAACATGTAATTTGGATGCTGGCTTCCCCTCAGCTATCTCAGTGCAGCACACATCCAGTCACTGAGCATCTGGCTCCAAAGGAGGACTCAGCCACCACAACCCACAGAACCAAATGTGACACGTTGATTCTTGTGGATGGGAACACTGGATGTCACTGTGTCCATGAAGTTTCTACCTAAGGTGCTCTTCACCCTGGCTGACATGGAGGATAGCAGACACACTGTAGGATTTCTGGCTTATATCTTGACCCCACCCTAGGACCCCTTGGAATTTCAGCCAAAGGACAGAAAGTCGGGGTCAAATTAGGGCTGCTTAGACATCAGGACAAAACCCGATATTTTCAAATTTTCATCCACTTCAGAATGTGTTTCTACTACTTCCTGTCTGAAGAATTAAAAGCAAAATTCCTGTGGAACATATTTCACATGAGGAAGAAAGCACAGGTTGGGATTGACTGAGATAGCACCTTGTGAAAACTTCCCATGTGGGCATCTGATTTTTTCCAAAAAGTATGAGGCAAGACATTGCCCAATAACAGCACTTGTATGTTATTGGCTTAGCACCACTAGCATCACTATCTCCTAGTACTAGGACATGTGGTTGCTATGGATGACCTCAGTCACCAAGGTCACAGTTGCCATGGAAACCTGATATTCAACAGAGATCCCTTTAAGGAAAGCCTTGAAAAGTGTGGATTAGCAGAGGCCTTCCAAACAGCAATGATTTCAATGAAGGCTTCTTTGCACAAAATCTATCTGTAGACAGGCCAGAAACTACCCATGAGTACCATGCAAAAGGAACACCAGAGTCCAAAGAAATTGCAAATAATCTCTTAATCAACCTTTCCTTGAGCATCTTCTGTGCACCCTGAGTGGTCTGTCATTGTTCTGTATTCTTTTTCCTAAAGGCTTTGAACAATTTTTGTCCACATCCCTTGTGATATCCTTTCAAGGCCTTCCTGAATGGCCGTCCAGACTCAGGTGAAACCGGGATGGGTGTCTTAGTGACCACACAACTCTTTCCCATTCACTCACACAGAACCACTACCTCCTTGATGAGTCCATCTCTGCTGTGCATGCAGCACTAAGTAACAGCCAGCCTTTTGGGTTCTCTCCTGAAACAACTAAAGATCCCTGTTTCTGAGGTGAGATGAGCATTCTGAATCCTGCAGAACCACTTTCCATAGATAACCTCATGTTTTGGCATTTCCACATGCTTTGCTCTAAAGGGAAATTTTTACTCACTGGACCTCTAACATTCTTGGGGTTGGATTCCAGTCTCCTGGGCAAAGGACATCTAAATCTTGTTTCTCTTGCTCTGTTTGGTTCTCATCTCTGTGATCTGGTCTCATCTCTGTGTGACTGAATCCAATCTCCATGCCTGCAGTCAGTGTGTTTTCTTACATATTCAAATGACTTTTGACATAAAATGACATGCATTCATTTCTGATTTTTACTGGCTATTCCAACAAACCTTGGTGTGCCCTTTCCCACTATGGACAATTTCATTCCTTTTGAAATATCTTCACCTTTTCTAAGGGTTATGGTAAAAGTTTCTCTTGGGGGTTTTCTCCAGACTCCTGGGCAAAGGTCTTCTAAATACTGTTTCTCATCTTTTTACAATGTGCCTGATGCCATATTACTTCATATGGAACTTTCAAGGCACCTCACACACACTGAGTGAATGAAGTTTTAAGCAGTATCCCTTAATAACTGCTATGTGGCATTAGCATGTTTTCTCTGGTTGGCGAGTGTCCCTGTGAAACAGCATGTGTTACCCTCACTCCTGAGAAAGCACACTCCCGTGAGGAGCTATTGCTTGCCTCTGCCTCTTCATTTCCCCAAGAGAAAGCTGTCCTTGGTTTTCTGTCTCCCTCTTTTTGAGAGTACCTCAGTGGATGGCTTCAGGGTTGCTCCACTCTCAATCACTATTCTCCATGTCACATGAAGAGCTCACTTGCTGAGAAACCAAGGCTGTGTTGCTCTTTATGCACTGCCCCAGATCAGGAGTACAGATAGGTCCCTGAAATTCTATTCCTTTGTAGAATGTTAAAATTTGAAGAAAATAAGGCTACATCATTTTTGGAACCTGGCTTTGTAATTCAAGTTTGATATCAGGGATAGAAAAATATACAGCAAATGTGAAAGAGAAATATTTACCTCAGTCACTCAGAAAAGCAAGACTGAAAGATCTCAAGTTATGTGCACTCTGGGCAGCGTAGTGGTTTAGTGAGGCCCTTTCTTAAAATGAAACTACAAAGCTGGCGATTTTGGTGATTGTGAAGTCCTTGGATTCAATGCACAGAAACACACACACACACTCACACACACTCACACACACACACACACACACACACACGTAGAAATATGGGACAAAGATTGTAAGTAATTAGCATGTGTCAAATTTATTATTGATTTATGAGGCAATTGAACTATGTTACATGTCAAATTGTGTTGATTTGAAGGAAAACAAAGTAAATGACTAAGTGACATCAGTTTAGGAAATTAAACTCCTGTACTTAAAAGTAAATCACTGTATCAAAAAATGGCTAAAATATTCCAGATTAATTTAATGTCTGTAATGGATAATACATTGTATCCACTTGTGAAGTCTAGAAGGTTTATTAAGTAACTCTGCACTTCTACATCCTTGAATGAGGAGGCTGTGCCTTTATACTCTAGGATGTTGAGTGACCTTTATTTAACCAGTGGAACAAGCTGGCTCAGAGGAGAAGTATGCCCACTTGGCTATGAGCAGAGTTCCAGCTTATGTGGCAGCAAGGGCAAGGGAAGTTCCAGATCACTGGCATTAGCTTGGTGGAGTTTGGGACATCACTCTTGGTCCTGGTCTGTCCACCCAGCCCCCTAGGACACTGGATTAGCCTGTAAAGGTTTCTTGGGCTTGAGTGGACCATGCCCAGTGACCTTTACTCAAATGGAAACAAGTAGGCTCCAAGGGGAGGTAGACTCATGTGGTGGCCCGCAGAGTTCCAACTTCCTGGCTATGACCTGTGGGAGTTTTGGATATCACTCCTGGTGCTTGGGTGCCCACCCAGAACCCTAGGACACTGGACTAGCCTCAAATGGCTTAATGGGATTGAGTGGAATATGCTCAGCCACCTTCATTCAACCAGGGAAGCCAAGACCCATGAGTCTTAGGAGCTGAGTGTACAGGTAGTGATTCCCAACATGCTCAGGGAAGGTTGTGGAACATTGCTTGAAACATGAAAATACAAGAAAATGACTAAATGAAAGACCAAAATGTAATCTCAAACCTCCAGCCCAGCCCAAGAAAGCCTGGGAGACACATACATGGAAGAACATACTAGTCATACAACTGAAATACCTGAAATAATATCAACTCAAATAAAGAAGCAAGTACAGGAAGCTATAAAGGAACTCAAATTAGAAATAACCTCCCAGGTGAAAGAAGAAATGATAAAAGTAGTGAAAGAAATAATGAATGCATCTAAAGAAGACACAGCTAAAATATTAGAGGAACAAAGCAAACAGATAGAATCCCTGAACGAACAATATAAGAAACAAACAGAATACATAAAGCAGTACATGAGACAGCCTCTAAAATAGGCATATACTAGCCCACAGAACATATTTAAGTAAATACAAAAGAATTGAAATTATCCCATGCATATTATTGGATCATAGCACCATGAAATTATAAATTAATTATAAAAGAAACTGCAAAAACCCCAAACACATGGAAATTGAATAATACATTCTTGAGCAATCAGTGGGTCACAGAGGAAATTAAAGAAGAAAATTAAACAATAACTATCTATAATCAAACGAAAATGCAAATACAAATTATCATAATCTGTGGGATGTAATGAAAGTAGTACTTAGAGGAAAATTTATTGCACTGAGTTCCCACATTAGGAAAATAGAACAAATGCAAATAAACAACCTGATACTATGCCTCAAACAGCTAGAAAAAGAAGAGCAAGCCAAGCCCAAAGCCAAAAGAAGAGACAAAATTATAAGGATCAGAGTAGAAATTAATACAATAAAGACTAAGAAAACAATACAAAGAATCAATGAATCAAAGAATTTGTTCTTTGAAATATAAATAAAATTGATAATCCCCTAGCCAACCCAATTCAAAAATGGAAGAAAAGACTCAAATCCATGCAGTACAGAGTGAAAATGGTGAAATCACTACAGACCCTGTGGAAATACAGAAGATCATCAACACATATTTCAAAAATTGCTACTCTTATAGGTTTGATAACACAGAAGAAAGGGACAGATTGCTAAAGCATATGAACCACAAAAGCTGGATCAAGAAGATGTAAAGCTGCTGAATAACCCAATTCCCATTAAATGGAATTGAAAATGTAATAAAGTCCTTACCAACAAAGAAGAACCCAGATCCAGATGGATTCACTGGGAATTCTACAAGAAATACAAAAAAGACAGTGCTGACACTGTTCAAACTGTTCAACTTTTGTTTTATTCTCTCTAAAATAAAATTTTAAAAAATACTCTAGGATGTTGTTCATTGTGTCAACTTCTGAACTTTCGAATAGATAAAATGGGGAGACTTGTGCTGGAGGTGCCAAGACTAGGAAACTGGAGTGTGGCCAAATCATTACACAATGTGCCTTCAAACACCAGACTCAGGAGATTTTCACTGGGAAGAAGCATTTCATTGGGTGGTAGACTCTAACTGATGTATATTGCTTAGCAAAAAGTTTGCCTATATATTGCTCATATTCACTGACTAAGAATAAGGATGGTGGACTAGTTAATCTGGCAGAAGAAACTTCAAGGTAGTTGAATGTTGAGGCTGTGGCATGACTATTGTTGGGGAGCTTGTAGCCATATTTATGTTGTGAAACAAGAGCAAAGAGATCAAGATGATTTAAAACATTGTGAGTTTAACCAGGAAGGAAACTCCAGTAAAGCTGTGAACTAAAAGGACAGGAGCATCATAGGGATGGAGCCACTCAAGCAATTTGGAGCTGAAAATATGCGATAGATGTCAAATGGTGTACAGAACTTAATGTTTACCTCGCTTAAGATATTTTTGGTCCCAATCCTTTGTATTTCTGTGTTTGTAACTTTTGGAATAGCAATGTATATCTTGTGCCATTGTATGTTGGAAATGTTTAATTTTGTTTACATTTGTACAGGGGCTTGTAGCTAAAGTTTGCCTTATGTCTCAGCAGAGATGGAACTTGGACTTATCAGCAATGGTGAAACTGATACAACTTTGGAAACTCTTACCAATGGACTAAATGCCTTTTGCATAAGGGGATATTCATGAGTCTTTGGAGGGCCAGGGGAAGAATGTTATGCTGCTAATGTAATATAATCATGATTGACTTAATACTGGTTGTTAAGGATTTTTAAACTTGTGTTATAATGTTCAAGTTGTGAAATGATATGAAAAAGCATATATTTACATCTGGAAACTGGTCTAAAGAAATGTGCCTGGTCATCAAGTTGATAAGTTTTGGATTGCTATGGTTGATACATTGTGTCAACTTGAGAAATCTAAATACTTAACTAAGTAGCTCAGCATTTCTAAATCATCCTGTGGTGTAGAAGACATATTCTTACTAGGTGTTCTGGTTAGTGTCTAGATGTATCATCAAAATCTCATGCACTCATGGGAAGAGGCTTCCATAATTTATGATTGATTCATGGTCCAATGATGGGATTATGGGTGTGAATGCTACATACACCCTAGGGTTGGTAGCCTGCATATAGCAAGGGACACAAAGAGCCTTTTTTTCCATGCTCCCCCCTTTTTGCTTTTTATGCTTTTGTTATTTTTGGCTACCATGAACGGTTGCACTCTCCCATGTGCCAGTCTGCCTTGGCGCCAGCCAATATGGATCAATCCATATGAATTGTGAGCTAAATAAACCTTTCCTTCCTCAACTTTGGATGTCAGGTATTTTGCCTCAGCAACAAAAGAACAGTACCCAAGACACACTCTAGGATTTTGTTCATTGTGTCAAATTCAGAAATTTAGAAGTTTAACTTAGTGATCCAGGAAGGGGCCAGGGTCCTTACTTTGTAAACATTCTGAGCCTGTGCAAGAGGAAGGCATAGAGATGGTGTGGGTGCTACACCTACTGGAGTGTGGATAGCCTGAATACAATATAAAGGAGGATAAGAGCATTGCTCTTTCTCTCCTTTTGCTCTTGTTGCTTTTGCTTCCTTCTGCCTTCAGCTGGTGCCCTTGTGCCATGCCATCCTGCTTTGGAGCCTGCTGATTACAAGCTGAAACCTCCACAGGTTTTTAAATAAAACTTTCCTCCTTTAATTTTGGAGGTCAGATATTTTGTCTCAGCAATGACAGAAAAGGAAGTAAG
>PVLA01009617.1:13296-72843 GCA_004027455.1 Hydrochoerus hydrochaeris | reverse complement strand
CTTGTCATCTTCTAGCCTTTGTATTGTTACTGCCTGTTTCCTTGTTATTTTTAAGAGATCTTTCCTTTCATGATCACACATTGCAAACTTGTCTTCAAGTTTTGATAGTCTATCCTTAGTTTCTTTTAAGGCGTTTTGCCAGCTTTCAATGGAGTTTTTAATTTCCTGGTAGTCTCTTTGAATCTGCTTCATGTATTCTGTATTTTCTTTATCGAATGCTTCTCTCCTTTTTTTGTGTTCTTCCTTCTTCCATCTGTATCTTCCTGAGAGATGCTTCCGGAGAGCATTTCTTTTATTTCTCTACTCATATCCTGCTTTACCTGATTTAATATTTCAGTTTTGAGCTCGTCTACAAGGTTCCGAAGATATCTCTTAATGTCCACTGAAGCCATGTCTGATGTTGCGTATTTGCCACCCTCAGTCTCCCTTGTTTTTCCTTCTCCTGGATCAGTGCTCTCAGAGTTCTGGGCTGGGGACCTCATCCTGCCTGTCTCTCCTGTCATGGCCCTGGCTTCCTCCACACAGGTTACAGTGCAGGTCCCAGCCCCCTTCCCTGTTGGGCATGTTTCCTTGCACGCTGGTGAGGGCACCCCTCTCCCCCACTGTCTGCTCTTGTCACTGAGGTGTAAGTAGCAGCTGCCTTTGCCTGCCCCTCCCCACCGGGCCGGCTAGTGCTTGCTAGACGCAGGGAATTGATTTGGGAAGTTTCATTGGGTCTTGTCCAGAGGTGGGGCCCTGTCCAAGCAAATCCTGGGAATCTGCTCTGAGGAGGGAGGAACCAACTGAAGTCTCTGTGGCTCCCAGTTCAGGCTCCTCTTGCCCTATTCCAACATGTCAAATTCTCTTTTCTACTGCTGTATGTTAGCACCTAATTGACACATAGCAGGCACTCAGTAATGTTTGTTTTGTGAATGAATAATATTTTAAGGACAATAACTCTGCCAGTAATGTATAGAATGGATTAAAACTAGGCACAGTAATAACACCTTCAGGTCTCAGCTACTTGGGAGGCTGAAGCAGGAGGATCAATTAAACCCTCAAGTTTGAGAGTTTGAGGCCAGCCTGGGCAACCTAACAAGACCGGTTTCAAAAACAAATAAATAAACAAAACAAAACCTAGAAAAGAACAAGAGAAAAAAAGAAAAGCCTGCAATAAAGAGATGTTAGTTAAGATAAATAAAAAAGGCTAAGGAAATAACAGAAATAAAGAGATAGACTTTTTTTAATTGAATGAATAATTACTCAGATAAATTGTCCCCCTTTGTACTATTTCAAATATAATTTACTTAGCTTCATACTTTACTCACATTTTCTGAATTTTTTCTAGTTTGCCCTTATTCCAACATTAGGATTATGCTTCCTCGGATCTTTGAGAAAATTTAATTTTATAAGCTTTTCTAGCACTGCATTGTTATCTTTTAGCTTACAGATTTTTTCACTGATTGTCTACTTTTAGTTTGATACTTTCAAAGTTTATTATTTCCATCTGTGATGGAGAAGAAGAGATTAATTTTTTTCAGTTAAAATGTTAATTTTTATTCTTCTGTGTAGTTTCTCCCTATCCTCCACTTATTGTAGGTGCTTAAAATTTAACATAGTAATTTCTTAGTACAGATTGAAGTTCCTTTGACTAAAACTGCTTTCATGAATTATCAGTTTAGCTGAGTGGGGCAGTAGATGCCTGTGATCCCAGCATGAGAGAATGAGGCAAGAGGATCACGGAGAATTTGAGACCAGCCTGAGCTACAAAGTGAGTTCAAGGCCAGCCTGAACTGCATAGTGAAAAAAAAGGCTCAAAACAAAACAAAAACAAAAAACCAAACTTATGTATTTTAAATGTGATATTTTAAAAACGTTTAAATTAAAACAAACTAGTTTGATTTTTGGCACTATTGCTACAGATTAGTTCCTTTAAAAATCTAAGCATAGGGCCAGGGATTTAACTTAGTTGTGTAAGCGCCTGCCTGGCAAAGGTGAGGTCATGAGCTTGATCCCTGGTACCAAAAAGAAAAAGAAAAAAGAAAAAAAAAAAAAAGAAAAAGAAAAAAGAAAATCTAAGTATAAAGCCAGGCATGGTGGCACATGGTTGCAATTTCAGCACTCAGGAGACTGAGGAAGGATTCCTGTGAGTTCAAGGCCAGCCTGGGCTACTTCGTGGGTTCAAGGACAACCTGAACCTCATAGCGAGATCCTGTCTCAGAAAACTAACAATAACAACCAAAAAGGCTCCCCCACAAAAAAATTCCAACCCCTAAATCCTACTTATTCTATATCCCTAAGTTTGAGAAGTTTGAAATTTTGCAGTGAGCTATTTAAGAAACAGATTCTGATTTTAAAAAGGAACAGATTCTGATTTTAAAAAGGAATTGAAATAATGAATTAAAATAATGAATTTAATTAAATTAAATAATGAATTAAGTAATTTTATTCTTAATGGTATATTTTTCATGCATGTTTTGACATACAGTATTGCTTACTCCAAGTTAAAATAATGAATTGTTTTAATCTACTCAAAGTTTTCTTCTGTTTCTAATTTTTTCCTTATAAAACTTTCAAGTATTTCAAACAAAAACTCTTGATCACAGATATGTGGTCTTGCACATAGGTAATATAGTCATGAGGTATTGTCATTGACATATAGAAATTTTAATAAAAATCTGTAGAGGTACTCATAATAGTGAAAAGCAATGATAGGAGGAGGTGATATGCTAAAAGAAGAGTAAGCTATCCTTTAAAAGTTTGTATAATACAATAATCATAGACTCCTGTCCTTCCATGATCTCTGGAATGAATATATTTCTAGCTGGATGTGGTGGTATACAGTTGTAATCCTAACACTCTGTAGGCTGAAACAGGAGGATCAAAAATTCAGGTCCAACCCGGGCAACTTGGTAAGACCCTGTCTCAAAATAGTAATATCAAAAATAAGCCTAGAGAAGTAGTTAGTATTAAGACCCTAGACTCAGTCCCTAGCACTGCAAAAAACAAAACAAAAAAATCCCCTCAAGACCCAGACAAACAAAAAAACAACAACAACAACAACAACAAAAAAAGTAAATCTTGCTTATTGAGTCAAGTTATTAATGGTACATGCCTGTAATCTCAGCACTTGGGAAGCTGAGATAGGTGGGTCACAAGTTAAAATCCAGCCAGGGACATATAGCAAAGTCAAGGCCAGCCTGGACTGCTACATAGGGATACCTCAACTTCAAGGCAACAACAACAACAACAAATGAACAAAAATCTGAGTTTTTAGAGGAGTTCCTGAATCATCTTTAGTTATCTTCCTAAGCTAGAAAGTAAGCTGGTCATGTTATTAAACAAAAGATGAACAAGCCAGGTTTTGTTTGCCTTTTTAAAAAATATTTAAATATTTTACTCTTAGTAAATTGAAGGAGTAACTAACATTGCAAATATCTCCTTTACTATTAGGATGAGGCTTAATTTTTGGCATGTGTAGGGGAGGCAAAACTTTACTACTACCTTCGCCTATGGACTTCAGCTGTTTTTGATAATTAAATTGACATGAGACAGATGAATAGAAGAAAAAATACAGGTTTTTACATGTTGATGAAAGCCCTCATAGGAAAATGAAGACCCAGAGAATCAGAACAGAACACTAACTGTACTGAACTGGATGCAGAGTAGTTAATTGTGGTAACAAAAGAGAGGGGCTTGGGTTAGGACAGTTAACTAACTGTGGAGGAGTAAGTAGCAAGATAATAATTCCTTTAACAAACTTGGTTTGTACAAATATCCCTTGCCTGAAACATCTCATTTTGGGTGATAGAAATGTTTCTCTCTTCCTGATATGGGGACTGTGTCTTTCATATAGGAGTTTCACCTTTCAGCAAGAAAAAGGAAGGTCAGAGTGCCCTTTTTGCATCTGCTGATTTTTCTAGTGCCTTTAACTCAAAATAATCCTTTTGATAAAGAAGCATTTTAGAGTGGTGTGTCCTGCCACTTTTTGCATAGTAACTCCATGGTTCAACTTTCTCATAAAATATCTTTTGTAAAATTATTCCTTGTGGTCAATAGGATATATCAGTGAAGTAACAGTGATAAAAGATAAAGTAAAAGAAATAATAGGTAGAAAGAGACAAGGCAATTCAATTTTTTGTGTGCCTTAGAACCTTAAAACTGCCTCAGATTCTTGCTAGGCTTTGCTAATAGATAGGCTAATCACTTGGGAAGTGTCTCTGTTATAAGGTTGATTAGCCCTAAATTAACCTACCTTGAATTATTCACCTTCAAAACGGAGGAAACAGCTGGTGTGGTGGTGTTATTGTGAATGATGGGGTCTGGGACAAGTTCCTGGGTTCTTGCACAGCGCAGGATGAACAAAGAATTGGATATGGCATGTAGTGGTAAGAAAAAAACAGCAAAGTTTAAGTACTAAGCTTGTCACTATGAAAGGAAAATGGCATGAGTGCTAGGGATATTAGGTTGATTTAAAATGTTAAGCAGGTTTTGCAGAGTCTCCCATTGGGGTCTTCACAAAGTGTGATTGACAGAGTGCTGAATCATGTCAGCTGCCTCTGCTGGGTATTGACCTTTATCATAACTAATACAGTTTTATGTATGAGATGCAGCCAAATATATGGACGTTCAGTGAACCCCAGGTGAAGAAAGGTTAGTAAAGGTAATGTAAGCAGGTCTGGTGTGTGTATGCATCTTGGTTTGAGATTTTGGAATTTTCCAGGGCAGGCTTAGGAGTCTTTGCTTTTGTTATTTTTGCCTTTTAATAAGGGTAGCGGTAGGGGAGTTGGCCCTGGATTGTCCTTTACGTTAGTGGTCCACCACAGAACTGAGTGGAGGGGAGGGGCCCTGTACTGTCTGTATTAGTGACACATGCCTATAGTCCCAGTACTCTTGGGAGGCTGGGAAAGGAAAATCTTGAGTTCCAGCTATCCAGTTTGGGCAACTTAATGAGACCATGTCTCAAAAAATGAAAAAGAACTTGCAGATATAGATTAGTGTAAAGTTCCAAGGTTCAATCCTCAGTACCCCTGCTCCTTCAAGATATAGGACACCAAGATAAGAATAGCTGATGTAATATTCAGGGTTTATAGCAATACTCATCTGTAAGCTTTCACAGTGTTCAGTTCTAGACCCCTCTGGGAGAAAGTCTAAGTTTCCAATCTATAATCACCTGGGTTGTAGGAAAAATAGAGCCTTAAAGACCACCCCATGATGAAATCACCTGCCCTACCCAGGAACAATGATCTCATGACTAAACAAGTCAACCCTTTCTGAACAAAAAAGATCATCTCACAGAAACCAAATTTCCCTTCAAGACCTAAGGACTTTGGGACTGGGGATATAGCTCAGTGGCACAGCTCCTCTCTGGTAAGCGCAAGGTCATGAGGTCAAACCCCCCTGCCCCCTCCCCGCCCAAAAAATAAAAGACCTAAGGATTTCTTTAGAGCTACAGAAACCAAAAGTGAAATAATGGATCACTGGACCCTGGCCTTCTTGTGCTAAGACTTAAAAGCTGGCCTCCTCCTATTGTGACTGGTCACTCTGAACCCCTGCATCAGAATAAGTCCTCTGCAGTTACTCTAGCTGGAGTCTTTACTTTTAATTCTTCTTGATAAAGATATCCATACCTCAAACTGACAGAAGTCCTAAAATTCCATGATATAAGAACCCACTGGGCTGGCTCAGTTGAGGCCCTCATCTCCTTTTTGGGGGATCTTCTCTATTCAGTGACACTGTGACAATGATTTTACTGTCTTCGTGAGTGTGTAGTATTGAAGTATCCTTTGCTTTTATATATATATATATGGAAATTTAAGCTTGGAAAAAATACTTTGTTCATCTTTTTGTACAATCGATTCAGACTCAGCATACACTTACTATACATTAAGTATTTTAACCAAAAGTATGCTGATATGTTGCACAGACTGCATTCACTTGAAATACGTATAAAATTTAGAAATTTCACAAATAGCATTTATAATTATTCTAAGACTGCTCAGGCAGTAGTTCATGTTAGATTGTGTAGATTATGGAGAGTATCTCAGATCCATTTTGTGTACTTGGTTCATAACATAATGTTTCATAATGTTTGTCTAATGGCATCAATTTTCTGAAAAAGTTAAATTATTTCAGTCTTAAATTGTTATTTCTTTAAAAAGTTGTTTGTAAGCCAGGCATGGTATACCTATACTTCTAGCACTCAGGGAGACTGAAACAGGAGCAGGAATACTGCAAATTCAAATCCTGCCTAGACATCTTAGAAATTTAGCAAGACTGTCTCAAAATTAGAAAATGAAAAAAGGACTGGAATTGTAGCTCATTGTGAAGGCCCTGGGTTTAATCGCTAGTACTGCCTCTGCCAAAAGTAGATTTGACTCATTTAGAAGTAATTTAGTAACCTGCTAGCTTAGTGCTGTTCAATAGAATTTTTTGTGATTATGGATATATTTTATAAATCTGCATTATACAAAACTGTCATGGAAAAAATTATGGCTCCCCCTAAATCTGTTTTGATAATTCACTCCATTAAGATCTTTTGGTGTTTACTGTATACTGTATCAGGAATTGTAATATCTGTGTGGATAATTGTACTTGCAGGGACCTCAAAATCCAATCAAAGAAAGATATTTCTAAACCAACACTTCAGATTTCTAACCCATCACTTCATCACTAACTTTACTCCTGTCCACTATGACACCTGTTTTTCACTAAACCATGTACCCAAAAGGAGATGATCACAAACCTTACCCAAGATGTGTCTGGGAATGAGCATCAGATCCAAGTTAGGCTAGAGGTTAATTTATGGTAGTCAGTACAGTTGGAGAAGGGGCAGAAAGGAGAGGATAATGCAAGTTGTATTTTGAAAGGTAACTTGGTGTTAGGCATTCAAATAGAGAAAACAATTTGCTAGTAATTAGAGATAAAAGACTATATGGTCCATTCTGGTCATTGCAGTAATTTCTGTTTCTAAATCTGTGGGATGTTAGAAAGTTGCTAAAATGAAGACAGTGTGAACACAAAAGAATTGACTTGAGACTGTTGAGTGGGAGAGAGATAATAAGTATTGAAGAAAAAACTGAATTTTTCCAATATAATACCTGTCTGTACTTTTTTGCTTCAAAATTTACCTCATACCATACTGACTACCTTTGGTATTATTAATATATTAGTCTGTCAGTGCATTCATTTCTTTACTTAGAATATTGTGTTACTTTGCTATCCAGTTTTGGTCCATTTTGATAATGGAGGACCAGACTATGAAACTGCTGGTCCTGGTGGTTCATGTCTGTAATCCCCAAGGTCAAGCCCAGCCTGGATAACTTAGTGAACTATGCCTTTTAAAAAATCGAGGTGTGTGTGTGTGTGTGTGTGTGTGTGGGGTGGGTAGAGATGCAGCTCAGTGTGAAAACCCTGGGGTTCAGATCTCCAGTATTGGGGGAGTGGGATGGGGAAAAATAATCTCTAACAGATTATACTAAATAGCATAAGTAAACCGATATTATTAAAATATAGTGTGAAAAGTACTGTGATACTGTTCTACACAGGGTACTACTAGAGTGCAGAGGAATAACTTCATCTAAGACTAGAGAGAAATGGAGCAATTCTTGGTGGAGGTGGTGACTATTGTGCCTACAGAGTAGTTAGCCAATTCAAGAAATAGGGGAAAAGGAACTTGGAGGTAGAGAATATAGCAAATATACAGGCATGAAGCTGTGAGAAGACTTGATGCATTTAATAAACTATACTCAGGAATTTTCATACAGGTAATTAGATTCTGTGGTTGGCTACCATAAATTAAACTCTGGTTTAATTTAGATCTGATATCCACCCCCAGACAAGTCTTGGTAAGGTTTGTGATCATCTCCTCTTGTATTATCTGCTTTAGTGGCAGCAGACAGGAGTAAAATTAGTAAATGAAGTGAATGTTGGTAAAGGGCAGTTCTCAGAAAGTGTGGTATGTGATGTGAAGTAGGCAATAGGTAAAAGGCAAAACAAAACACCTATCTTCTTTAGGAGCCATTGCAGCAGCATGCAGGTGAGAGATAATGTCTAAACCAAGAGGTTGGCAGTGGGATGGAAAGATGTCAAATAAAAATCATCTGAATTTGATAGTCGTATGAGTAAAAGGAAGGATGAACCATAGTCTTGTTTTTTCATTTGCTCAACACAAATGTGTACTGTGTGTTTACTTAAAAACAGAGCCACTAGAAATATAGCAGTACAATTGACACCAAATGTACTTGTACATTAAGCACTTCTTCAGCTCTGGACACCAATCAATTTTGCAGGTCAATTTGCCACTATAACTAGTTCACTCTTGCCCTGGGTCCTTGTTTTGGGACAACTGAAAATTGAAACTTGCAAAGCAGTAAGCGGTGGGGAATGACTGAGTATTATTTAGGAAGAACGAAAAGTCTGCCAGCTGCCTAGAAGGGTGTTTCCAAAAGGTGGAAAACATTGTAGATGGTTAAGTCCAGGGGCCTTCGTGCACTTTTTGGTACAAGTGAACTTGACAGAATGTAGGGATGCTACTGGTTGCTGCCAGGGCTTTGATGTCTGGAAAGTAGGCTGTCTTATTTGTATTCCATCCCTCCAAGACTCCTTCCAGTTTGTTTAGGAACCTGTCCTCCTCCTTTGGAGTCCATTAGGTCCTGATACGCAGTTGCTTAAATTAATTATTTGGGCCTTTTGTATTTCAACTCACTTAAGCCCTGATGCTCAGTTTATTTAGGTTAACTGTTCAGGACCTGTACCCTAACTTTCTTCTGTCTCCTGGCCTCAACACTACCCAGAGGTAGTGGAGACCCCACGAGTTGAGAGTTTAGTTTCACAAGACTGTCTCCTACTTTAGACAATAATGGCAATTCTGCTTCTGTAGTACTTCTGACCTATTAGGCATAGATCAGAGGTTCCTTTGACTACTTTGATGGGCTCAATAATATTTTAGAGTAGCTCACAGAACTACCAAAAACATATGCATGCTTTTTTTAATATATATATATATATATATATATATATATATATATATATATATATATATATAAAGAATATTACACCCAGGCATGGTGGCACACACATGTAATTCCAGCACTGTGGGAGGTTGGAGGTTGAAGCAGGACAATTACAAGTTTGAGGGCAGCCTTGGCAGTTTAGTGACTTAGCAAGCTTGTCTCAAAATTTAAAAAAGAAGGTGGGGCCAAGAATGTAGCTTAGTGTGAAGGCCATGGATAAACATCTGATATTACAAAGAATATAGGTGAATAGCCAGCTAAAAAAGTATATAAGATAGTGTGGCAGGATCTTGGACACAAGAGTGTCAGTCCTGGTGGAGATGGGATATGGAGGTGTTCATCTGGATTCATTCACTGACCAGGAGCTCCATCAGTTCTATTATATATGCATAATTGACTAGATTATTGGTCATTGATGTTTGAACTTGATCTTAGTCTTTTCTTTCTTCCAAAGACTGAAGGGATGCAGTTGAAAGTCCCCTCTAGTTACATGGTTGGTACCTGTGGCAGTCAGCTCCTATCCTAAAGCTAGTTAGGGGACTTCAGCTACCAGTCATATTACTAACATACAAGAAAGATACTCATATTCCTTGTCTTAAGATTTCAGAGGTCTTAGAATCTCTTATGTCTATACCCAGGTGTCTAAGTTCAAATAACAAACATGCTCCTATAACCCCTTCACCCAAGAAATTGTTAGGACTGGGAGGGCAGAGGCCAAATACATGTTTCTTATTATGTCACAATATTCTAATCATGTAACTAACAAAATTTTCATTCAACAGTGACACCATGTTTCTGGCTTTGGTGATTGAATGAATTGTGCTGTTCATTTGGATTTAAGGAGAAATGCTGTGAATTCATTTTGGGAGATGTTAAGTTTGAGGTGATGATGAGATATCCAAAGGAAGTTAGATAAGTGAGATAGGGACCCAGAGGAAAAAGCAGAGAATTGGAACTCATGATAACTCAATGATGATTAAACTTTTTGGCATTATTATTAAGTAAAAGTCACTTAATACAGTGTGTGTGTGTGTATACACCTACCACAACAAATAGTATATTATCATGGTAAAGGGTTACATCATGATAACCCTTTGTAGTCACATCTTTTCCCCATCCCTGATCCTAGAATCCGATGAGCTGTTCTCCATCTCAGTAGTTTCATTTTTGAGAATATCATATAAATGGAGTACCGTAATATTAAACTGGCTTTCATTTTGCATAATACCTTTGAGACTCATCCAAGTTATTGGATCAAACAATAGTCTGTTACTTTCTATACTGAGTGATATCCCATTTATGGATGTATCACAGTTTGTTTGTTCATTAACCTACAGAAGAACATTGGTTAGTTCTAATTTTTGGTGACTGTAAGTAGAGTTACTATAAACAGTCATGTGTAGGTTTTTGTGTGAACTTAAATTTTCATGTGTCTAGGGTCAATGCTTAAAAATGGGATTATTGAATGATATGGTAGGTTTATGTTTCCTTACTGTTTTCATTCCTACCAGTGATGTATAAGAGTTCCAGTTATTCTGTATTTACTTGGTGTTTCAGTTTTTTAAAAATGTAGCCATTCTGTTTAATTTGTGGTGGTACTTCATTGTGGTTTGAATTTTGTGTCACTTCTGGCTGATGAATATATTTTTATGTGCTTATTTGCTTTTCGCATACCTCTATGATGAGGTATCTTTTCAGATCTTTTGTCTATTTTTTTCTACTAGATTGTTTGCTTTTTCGCTATTGTGTTTTAACAGTTTATTGTTTTTTTTTTTTTTTTGGTACTGGGGATTGAACTCATGACCTTGCGTTTGTCAAGCAGGCATTTACTCCGCTGAGCTAAACCCTCAGCCCCTATTGTATTTTCTAGATGCAGGTCTGTTGTTGCATATGTATTTTGCTTGTGCTCTCAACAGTGGTGAATTTTATAATTTTTTAATTCAGTAATGTTTTTGGTATATCATGTCTTAGAACTCAGGGCATGAAGGTGGAAGAGAATGTGCTTAAAATGCCTGAGGCCATCATAGGTTTGTCCACACAGCATCCAATACCCCCCCCAGCAACCAAACCAGCCACCTTCCCACAAAACAAATAAACA
Source organism: Hydrochoerus hydrochaeris (assembly GCA_004027455.1). Classification (NCBI taxonomy): domain Eukaryota; kingdom Metazoa; phylum Chordata; class Mammalia; order Rodentia; family Hydrochaeridae; genus Hydrochoerus; species Hydrochoerus hydrochaeris. Next base: position 61,752 of record PVLA01009617.1, on the reverse strand, counting down.
AATAAAAGAACCATCTCAAAACACTTTTTCTAATCCCCTATTCTAAATACTTATTTTTTCTAAAGTTTTATGGTTTTGTATTTGTGATCCATTTTGAATTCTTCTTATGTAAGGTATTAGGTTGTTTAGTGTTTTTTTTTTGCATATGTATATGCAATTGTTTCAAGGCCTTTGTTGAAAATATAATCCTTTTGCCTTTGAATTACTTTTGGACCATTGTTAAAAATCTCTTGACTATATTTGTTTGGGTCTGTTTCTGCATTGTCTATCTGTTCACTGATTTCTATTTCTATTCTTTCATCAATCCTGCAGTGTCTTGATTACTGTAGGTTTGTAGGTTTTCTCCTCCTCTTTTTTTTTTTTTCTTCCACAAAATAGTGCAGGCTATTCTTGAGCTCACTTTTGTAGCCCAGCCTGGCCTTGAACTCATGGTGATTCTCTGCCTCAGCTTCCTGAGTGCTGGGATTACAAATTATAATTTTCTGGTAATTCTTAAAAATAGGAGAGTGTGATACCTGTAACTTTGTTCTTTTGCAAAATTGTGTTAGCTATTTTAGATTCTTTACCTTTTCATATAAATTTTAGAATCAGCTTACCTATATCTATGAAAAAATTCTTCTAGAATTTGGTTGGAGTTTCATTAAACCTGTAGATCATTTGGGGTAGAAATGACATTTTTGCCAGGTGGGTCGTCCAGTCCATGAACATGATACATTTTTCTCTTTATTTAAGTCTTATTTGCTATCATTCATTAATTAGCATTTTGCATTTGCTATCATGTAGGTGTGACACACACTTTACTAGACTTACACTTACATTGTCATCTCCTCTTCCCCCTCCTTCTCCTTACCTTGTCTTTGTTCTCCTTGCCTCCCCATCCCCTTTCTCTTCCTCCTCTGACATTATTTTTTAAATCTTGGTTTCTAAGCAAACATTGATAATGTATAAAATGTATGTATAGATATATAAATAAGATTGATTTTCATCTTCTAACGTTGTATCCTCTGGTTTTGCTAAACTGATTTATTAGTCCTTAGAAGTGCTTTTGTTCAGTTACTTTGAATTTTTTAAGTGGACAGTGTTTGATGCACATAAGAAGAGTTTTGTTTCTTCTTTTTCAGCATGTGTGCCCTTTATTCTTTTTTTCATCTATAACTCTGACCAATACTTGTAGTATGAAGGTTGCTAAGTATGGTGAGATATGAATGTTTTCATGTTGTCTCTGATCTTAGTGAGTGGAATATCCAGGCTGTTACTATTAAGTATTTTCCCTCTTTTTGTTATTAGTATATGTTTGCAGTACATAATAAATATGTTCATTATGGAAACTGGTACGTATGCATATCACATCTTGATCCTTTTTGATTCCCCTTTTCTCTCTTCTGTCTACTCCATCTCCAGTTTCCTTCACATAACTGTAGGTTTTTGGTAGATGCTCTCTATTAAGTTAAAGAAATTTCTTTTTATTGCTAGTTTAGTAGTTTTTTTCAGATGTTAAATTTTGATGCACTTTTTTTCTGTATCAGGTAATATAATTATGTGGTTTTTCTTCTTTGAACTATTAATATGGTGGACTACGTTAAATGCTTTTAAAATACTGAACCAGCTTTGCATTTTGAGGATAAATCTCACTTACCTATAGTGTGTTTTACTTTTTGTACATTACTAGATTTAACTAGCTAATATTTCATCAAGAACCTTTGGTTCTATACTCACAAGTAACAGTGGGGTGGTTTTTTTTTTTTTTTTTGGTAATTTTTTTTGGTCTGGGTTGTTATCTGAGTAATTTTGCCCTCATAACTTTTTGTCTTCTGAAAGTAATTTTGCAGAAGGAGGTATTATTTCTTTAAACATTTGGTAGAATTCACCTGTGAAACCATTTGTGCCTGGAGATTTGTTTTTCCTAAAGGCTTTTTTAAAACCATAAACTTAATTTTTTAAGTAGTTATAATATTTTGTTACTGTTTAATCTTGGATGAATGCCAATAGTTACTTGGTGTTCATTAAAATGTGTATTTAGAAGAGCAGGCTCTACTATTGAATAGTTATGTGACCTTGAGAAAAGTAATCTTTTTTGGTCCTTTAGTTTATCTGAAAAACCAAAAGATTAGATTTATTTATTTACTTAAAGTTTCTTCTCATTTTAAAAAAATTTATTTAAAGAGGAAAAAAAACTTGAAAAGGGTAGAAATAATACAGAATTAAAAAAAAAGATAAAACAGTAAGAAATCACTAGTTGATAAATTACACTTTGTCCTCTTAGAAATAGTTGTTCAAGTTACAAAATTAAAGCGTAAAAAGTAGATAGTCAAACAGTGAGAATGTGAACAGCTACGCATGCATGAGTATCTACATGTATTTCTATCCTTTCTGTATTAGAGGGAAAAACAAAACATAGCAAGACAAAACAAAACAAATTCCTATAAAAACATGAAACCAAAAAGTCATATAAAACAACAGTACAAGGTGATCTACAATGGTTACTGTGTTGTGTCTTGTTATCTTCAATAGAATTGTCTATATCATCAGGCATAATTGAATATAGCAGTACATAACAATATTAGTAAAAATAAAACATTGTACGCAGTATAAAACTTCAAAGGCAGGTAGTAGTCAAACCAGAGTGGATATTCTAGTGAATCTTGTCATCTTCAGTGTAGTTGCCTATACTCTCAGACTTGATACTGTCAATCATAACAGCTTTGAATAAAATCTGTCAATACAAATCAGCAATCTAACCAACTAAGATCAGTCATGGTAAAACAGTGTAAATTATACAGAGCTTCAGATTAAGTTAATAGGAAATTAAGGATGATTACTGTACTATATCCTGCTATTTTTGGATAATTGTCTGTGTCCTCAAATCTAGTACAAGTAGACAAACTGGAATAGAATATAATCCATCTAAGCAGAGTGGTGTGAGTAATGTGGGTTTTAAATCCTGGTGCACTATTAACAATATCCTTTGCCTTCTTTTTTTAGGCTGTTCCTGCCCTTTCACTCCTACAGGGTGCTGCGCATTTTGGGTCCCACCAACTGCCTCAGTTTTTAGATTGGGGGGGGCAACCTGCTTTTTACCTAAGTGGTTCCGAAACCTCCTCACTTGTGAACTTGATCTCAAGTTGTATCCCTTTACCTATAAAAGCCTCAAAGTTTTCCTTCGTTATAGCTGAGTAGTTCTCTACTTCACATAACCTATCTGCAGGTTGTGGTTGAGTTGTTCCTAGTTCTCTCTGGCTCCCTATCACATAGAGCATTGTTTTTTCATATTTGATTTTTGGTCCATAAACCCTCTTTCAGGTTGATTATAGTTCCTATACAGAGCATCTCGATGGACCCTGCCTCCTGATATACTCCCCCTGTATTTTTTTTTTTTTTTTAGTGTATCAAGGCAATCTATGTTAGAGATTCTAGCCATCCTTCTCTGCCTCATTTCTGCTATGCTATTTTTCTGCCTTTGTTTGTCTACTTTTCTCCTTCATTCTACTGCCTGCCCCATTCATTGAAGCCTTTCTGTCACTGTTCCTAAAAATCCTGGTATTTTTTTCTCTCTCTAGAATGTCCTTCAGTATTCTCTGTAGGGTTGTCTTTGTGGTTACAAATTCCACCAGTTCCTCTTTGTCATGGAAGCATCTTGTTTCTCCATTAATTTCTAGTGACAGTTTTGCAGGGTATATCAATCTGGGCTGGAGGTTATTTTCTTTCAAGGCTTGGAATACTTCACTCCAAGCTCTTCTTGATCTGATGGTCTATGTTGAGAAGTCTGCTTTGATCTTGATTAGTTAGGTTAGTGTGTGCTAGGCATAGGGGAATCAGTTTGGGATGGCTTATTGTGTGACCCAGGCCAAGCAAATCCCACGAATCTGCTCTGGGGATGGAGCAACCAACTGAAGTCACTGTTGTTCCTAGTTCAGGTTCCTCCTGCCCGATTCCAACATGTCACCCATTTGGTTGTGCCCTTCCCATGGGGGCGGTCCTCATTCCCAGCACTGAATGTGGATTAATGAAGGTCCCTTTACTGGCTCCATTCTCTGTTGGGTTCACTAACCCCTGACTTAAGTGCAGCTGTGGCTCCTGTGAGTTGGGAACGAGTTCAGGTGGCCTTGCGGGTCGCGGCCAGTGTGAGTTCAGGCAGCTTGGCGGGTCGCAGTGAAAGCGTGTGTCCACTAATTTTCGGTGTTCCAATTGTAGCCCTGAGACTGCGTGTTTGACAAGCCTTTTTTATTTTAATTTCTTCCTGTGTCAAGAGGATCCATCTCCCTCTGTCTGGATCTCTCCAGGATGTGTTATTCTGGCATATGAGTTGTTTTTCCCCGGGAGGCTCTGTCTCTTCTCATTTTTAAACTTTATATCCTGGTAGGATGAAAATATTATGTGTTTGGAATTTTTGTGGAAAGATTCTATGTCTCTTTTTCTTGATTCACATGACACTGAATATTGGTTTACTTAGATTTATTTTGCCTTTTAACAGGTATTTTATATTTTCTTCTAATAAATTGTTTGTTCATGAAAATGTATGGATAGAAGCAAGTCTGTTTATACATTTATACCTGATACACATATAGTCTGTGAAAATTACTTTCATAACCTAGCTTATAAGATATTAAGGTATATGTGTTTTTTTTAAAATTTAAATTATTAGTTTGGAGTTTTAGAAATATAAGAATTGCATTTTTCTATCAGTGATTATACTGATCTTCATGATTAAAAATTCATTTTCATTTATTTAATAGAGACAATGTCCATGTAAGTATTTTATGTAAAAATCACTAAAAAGTAGTAGCACAGTGTTGTACATTCTGTTCTTTTACTAGGTTAAAGCAAAGTGAAAGTAGTACACAGATTCACTGCTGAAGGAAACATTGAGTTGCAGGCTGCAGCTGGAGGATTTTACGTAGGCACCTGTGGGTTTGAGTGCATTCGATATACAGACTGCAGTAGGAGGCTGGCACTGACTCTGCTGACTCCAGTACACTCCTTCACTGCTGTTCTGCTGATTTCTCCACTGTCCAGAAGACAAACAAAATGGTGCAGGACGTTCAGGGATTGGGGAAAAAATAACCGTCAGTATGATTCACAGGTGGGTTTGCTCCACTGAAAAGAGAAGAAATTGTTCAGCAAGGCTAAAGGCTTAGGTTTAGTTCAGTATGTCAGATGTTTTTAGCTGTTTTAATATTTGATTATGGCCATTTAAGAATGAAACTGTTGCAGTTCTGAAATCTGCATGCCCTCAATATATAGAGGTTCAGGCATATTATATGTGTAACATTAGTAAAATGCATGTATGGTATCTTACAAACACTTATTTCTACTCAGTTTGTGAGTATATTATATATATTGTGTTCATTAAATATTTTTCCTATTAATACAAGATTTTTCAAAAATTAAGCACCTTTATGTTTTATATTTTCTCTGTTGCACATATGTCGCAGCTCCTGCCAATCTCTGTCTCCTTGTATTGTTCATTTTATAATGGCAGAAAACATTAGTATAGCATTCTCTGGTGAGATATGGAAAAATCAGTAGAATGAACATGAGAGTTGGCACTTTATATTTTATTGATGACTGTAATGCAGGGCGAACTTACATTGCACAGTCATGATTTAAATGATTCTTTTATGAAAGCAAGATGTTTGTAAAAACGGCCATGTTGTAGACAGTGAGTATGAAATAAAGGGAGTAGAGCTAGTAAAATTTTCAGTCCTTGGTTCCTTAAACAGTACTCAGCATTGACTCAATGCATTGTCATTTTATAAGTACACTGTAGAACAATTGAAGCTATCAAGCATAGAAAAAGCATGGACATTTAGTTCCCACCCCCTCCTTGAAGCACTTTGTGTATGTACTCATATATTTTGGGTTTCTGTGGCTGCATGTTACTGGGGAGATGTCCAGTTGAGACAAGATGTGTTTTAAGCCACACCCAAAAGATTCAGCTTTTTTATGCTTTGGGGGCACTATTTTAATCCTGTGCTGATTTGTAACAATCATCTGTAAGACGCCTTGGAGATATATATACACTCTATTTATGGGTTCCAGGTTAATGTGTTTTTTGAACATCTGAGTTAACCATATTAATAGCATAGAAGTGCAGTATTTGAGTTATGCAGCATTATCTCTGGCAGGGAGAGAAAGTATATATTTGTATGCTTCTATTACAAGTATCTGCAAAGTATTATGAACATTAGGAAACAATACTGTGATAATTTATTGTGGTTAGCATCATGGCATAATATTCAAAATTGAGGTTTTTTTGAGGAAACAGTTCAAACATTTTTAAGACTTGGCATTTTTTGTGTGTGTGCTTTAAACATACTAGCAAAAAATTCAGCCTGAGCTTAAAAATCCATTTATAATGTTTTATTTTACTCTAAAGATATTTTATATGTGATAAAAATTAACAAAGGTATGGCTGGCTGCCACTGTGTTAGGTCACCTCACTTTACTTTAGACAGAAACAAGAACATCAGCATTAATCTTAGTAGTCTGCAGAGTGCTCCTATTTTGTATTTTTAAAAACTTTTAGACAAAGCAAAGAGAGATCTTAAAAAGAGAATGATCTGTTTTTTTTATTTTATTGAGCAACGTAGAAGAATAATATGAGATTTTTTATGTGCCAAATTTAGTGACAATAGATAGCTAACTATAGATTGAAGTGTACTATATTATTAGAATGTTTCCTGTGTCTAAAATGTTATATAACCCTGATGGAATGTTGCAGATGAAACAAAGAAATCTGATTGGCTCTTTACAAGACACAGCAGCCTTGAAATCCTTTCTAACCGGAGGCTTCCACAGCAGGCTAAATGGTTAGTTAGCATCACAGAAAAAACAAAAATGCCTTGGAGATGAGGTGAAGTTTGGAAGAAAAAATGAGATTGCTAAAACTCTTTTGTAATCTTATCTTTGAGTTTTGTAATCTTTGCTCCCCCCTCTTCTGTTTTGCTTTGTTTAGTGTTATTTTTGGAGACTGTTATATTCTAGCATGTTCTCAGACTTTATTATTTAGTAAACGAGCAGAATCTTTCTAAAAAGAGTTTTTTTTTTTTGAGACAGGGTCTCACTAAAAGGAGTTAAGTGGTAGAATGGGTTAATGAAAATATAAGTTTGGAACATTTATTGAATATGGATGAAGTGGAGGGAGGATGTGATAGAAAAGAAGAGTTCTAAAGGACAGGACACTCATAGTGACTCTTTGGCCTGTGCTTCTCCATCATATGAAAATTGCAATTGATAATTTGTCTTCTAAAACTTCAATGATTCTTGGTAAGTCCACATTGATACTGACATCCAAACAACAGAATGTTGCAAGTCAAAAATAGGTGGAACATTGTCTTCTGGCTATTAGAAATACAGTTGAGATGTGAGAATAATGTGTCTTAGCCTTTATTACTTAATTTTTGGCTAGATAGTCTGTTGGACTATAGCTGTAAGTTACTATGTCAAATATACAACCCTTTTATGCCTTCACAAAATGCTTATAGTGTATCTTATTAAAAATTAAAAATTCTTCTATTTAAATAATAATAGGTCAACTTCATTTGTAGGGTCTGTGGGGGGGAGAAAATTTCTGTGAGCAGGAATGAGCATTTGAATTAAAAGAATAAATTATATTGAAAGGAAATTGAAAAATATCATAAAATAAGTCATATTTAAAGAGAAATATCTAATGTATAGATATATCCTGACCTGTATCTTACAGGTTTCATTTCTGTGCTTATTTTCTAAATTATCCAGTATGCTAATAGAGTCTGGCTGAAGGCAGCTGGCTGCATAAGTTACAAGCCGAAAACAAAATGGCTGGCAAGGATTAGTACTGTAAATTTGTGATAGAGAGCTGGATGCAATTAAGATATTTTATTGTTGAATGAGTGATACAAAGTACTATGATGAGGGAATGACTTGTATGAAGTATTTTTCACAATGAATGAATATTGTTTTAATAAAGAAAATATATAAATACTCTTACAGCATCAAAAGGTGTTATACTATAGTGTAATTTTTTTCAACTAAATAGTAAAAACCTGTCCATATTCATTTAGCTATTATTGTCTTTGTGTAATTCTAAGACATGCACAGTTTTTGAGCATATTTATGAATTTTTTAGGTTGATAATATAGTTAAGTGTAAAAGAAAAGAGGAACAATTTGCTACTTTGTCAGAATAGAGGGTATTGAACTAACAAGTTTTTGGGAATTTAATGTTTGTATTTTAGATCAGGCTGTATTAAAGATAAAAAATAGAATAATGGGAAAATTGAACAGTAGTGAAAAATATGGTTTATAATATAACATCTGCAGATTTGTATTCCAGGGAAGATTTTTATGTATATTTCTTTTCTATTTCTGCCTACCTACCAGCAGACTATTAGCTTTGTGTGTGTGTGTGTGTTTGAGACAGGGTTTTGTTATGTAGTTCATGTTGGCCTTGAATTTGCTTTTTTGCTGGCCTCAGATGTATGGAGAACTTCCTGCCTCAGCATCCTGAGTGCTGGGATTACAATCATGTACCAGCTAGCATTTTCCATTGAGTTTTAGCAATTGTTAAAAAATTAAATGACATTAAAATTGTTTATAAACTTGGATAAATTGATAGCTTTGAGAATTTAAAAAGTTGAAGACTGTAAGTTCACATTGTCTCTCATAGTGGAATGGCTGTGTACTTTAAGAGGACAAAAATTTAAAATTTGTCTTCTCTACTTCTTTAGTACATAGTATAAAGCCCCAGTGCTTGGTGGATTCCCAGTAATGGGCAAATGAGTAATAATAGCAAGAAGTATGTAAATAATAACACTATGTATACACATCCATATGTAAATACATATATAATTATACAAATTTAATTTTCACAACCTTAAGGAATAAATTCAATTACTTTGCTCATTTAACTGATGAAGAAATTGAGGCAGAGAGAGGTTGTTAACTGACTTGACCAGTGTCATACAGTAAATGGTGGATTTGTATGAATGTATTTCTGAATGCTTTTATTATCTCTTTCTGCATTAATTGAAGATTAAGATATGCTAGCATTCAGCTTTATCCTTAACCTTCAGAAGCATAACTTGTGTGTGTGTGTGTGTGTGTGTGTGTGTATACACACACATTCATATTCTGGCAGAATTTGCAGAGAAAGCCTTTCTGCTGCATATTTCAAAATTGCTTTAAACTTTTCATTTTGACTATATTGGAGATTGAATCCAGGGCCTTGAGTTATACCTCAGCCCTTTAGTTTTTGAGACAGGGTGTCACTCAGTTGACCAGGCTTGGGATCCTCCTGCTTGGCTTAATTGATTTTTTTCTAAAATCCGTTTTTAGTCATTTGGCTATAGCTCATAGCTGTTATCATCATCTAATGTAGATGTACAATTGTAAAAGCTATTTAAAAGCTCCTAGCAAATGTGTGTAGGAAACAGTTTAGAAAGGCATGAAACTTTCTTTATTCCCCTCAATGGCTGCCACCATCTAGTCAGTCATGAAATCTAGTTCACTAAAACTTCTAAATATTTCTGAACATTGCCTTTCCTCCCCTTTTTGTTCTAGCTACTTTAGCATTTCACCTTATCTCACCATTAAAGAACCGTGTCTTACCCAGGCATGGTGGTGCATCCTTCTGATTCCAGCACTCTGGGAGGCTGAGCCAGGAGGATTACAATACCTAGCCACGCCTGGGCAATTTAGTGATTTATCCAGACCTAAATCAAAAAAAATTAAAATTAAATTCAAAATAAAACAAACAAACAAAAAAATCAGGACTGAAGCTGTAACTTAATGCCAAGGCCCTGAATTCAGTCCTCAGTACTGCAAAAACAAAAAAAGCCAAACATGGTAGGTACAAGGATTATAAATTCGAGCAAATGACAGTCTGCCTGTTAGTCTGCTGCCTCTTTTTGTAAGCTTGTGAGTAAAAAAGTAAAGATTAAAATGTCATTTTCATTGCAGTATGAAAATTATACAAAATTTAAATTCTAGGATCCATGAATAATTTTATTAAAATATAGGTACAGTCATTTATTTACATATTTCCTATGCCATCTCTTGGGTTACAGTGGCAGAGGTGAGTAGTCCTGATAGAGATCATAATGGTCTGCAAAACCTGAACTGTTTGCTTTTCTTATGGAGCCTGTTCTAGATCAATCATTAGTCTGTGATATTTGTTGCTGATATCTTCTCTTTAAGCCTATCTTAAAGCTTTGCCTTTGCTTTTAGGACTCAAATTTCAAACTTATGTTGAATGAAAGATTTAAGTTTTGCTTTACTCAGATACACCATTCTTTTTCATTCTGCATGTTGTTTCAGGAATCTTTCATTACTCAGATACCACAAATATATATAGTCTTGGAATAGTTAAATAATTTAAGTATTGAATCTAATTTTAAATATATTTGGATTTACTTGTCCTCTGTGAGAAGAGAGCTGGTAATTTTTTTCTCATTTAAAGAAGGTCAAATTTTCTTACCCTGTTTTTTCTTGAAAGGACATTTCTTTCTCCAGTAATTTGTAATGCTGACTTTTATGCATGAAACTTCTGTTTTATTTGCACATGACTCTGTTTTCTAAGTTCTGTATTCAGTTCTTTTCCTACTCTTCGGTTAAATTTTTCTGTATTCTATTTGGTCCTAATGGTTGGTATTATCCAACCATGTAGTCATTATTGTATTCGTTCTTATTGTTTTGTAACAAAAATACAAAATGTGATATTCTAGTAAGAGCTTTACTAATGGCAAGTCTAGGGAAAGGAATATTATTTTTTAATTTTGCATATTGCATAACCAAAGACATTGCTGCTACCTTTAACAGCTTTCTGTTTCTTTCTCTTTTTCTCTTTGTTTGTCTCTCCCCACCCCGCTCCGTCTTTTCTTTCTTTCTGGATTGGGGGTTGAACCCCTAGGGCTTTTGCCTCAGTTCCTTTTAAATTTTAATTTGAAATAGGGTCTTTCTTACTTGCTCAGTTCCCTAGATTGGGCTCAAACTTGTGATCCTACTGCTTTAGCCTCTCCCAAAATGCTGGTATTACAGATATATGTCACCATGCTTGGCTTACCAGTATTTTTTTTTCTTAAAAACATTTTGAGCTCAACTTTTTATTATAGTAAATAATATAGTAAGGATTAGGAACCCACTAGTGCATGGTATTATTCTAAGTATTTTAAAACATTTATGTATAACCATCATAGTATTATTGTTAGTAGTATAGTTATTTATGTATAGTAGTATAGTTATTTATGTATAACCAACATAGTATTATTATTTAGGGACAATAAAATAGATTATATTTATTTGAAAAAATTTTTTGAGGCATATTTAGATAATGTATGATCATTTTTCTTTTTGGTCTTCTCATTGAATGCCAATATATTTAACATACTTACCAGTGAAAACAGAAAGAAGTTGTCTTTTCTTAGGGGTGAAATAGAAAGGGGGAGATTTGATTTTTAATCTGTTAGTAGCTGTTACCCTATATTTGTAAAAAGTAGGAATGTAAAGATTTATTTTTATTGTGAACCAGTGTGACATATTAAAATAAAATCCTTTATTATTAGTATCACTTAAAGATATACATTACAAGAGCTAGAATATGGAGTGAAACTTATTTTATCTTGATTCCCCAAGTATATAGTAGTTGTTTCTCTGGTATCTGCTTTAGCCATCTGAAGGTACAGATCAGAAACTGAAAAATCAGAAAACAAAACAAAAAAAATACTAAGAAAACAAAGGGAGATCTGATTAAAAATGAAGCTGGAAGAAGTAAACTGCTTTTAGAATTTTTCTTTTTTCTGGTGGCAACTCATTTAAACATTTTAAGTACACATTAAATGGGATAATTATTAGATTTGCATTCTTATTTAGAAGAGAATGGATATATGGAAATGGATGCAGGTTGGAGATGACAACAGGTGGATGGACTCAAAGATATTTAGGAGAGAAAAGCAACAGTATTTGTGGATAGATTCATTTAGATGGGGCTCTCTGAGAGAAACAGATTTGAAGGGGTTAGAGGAACTTTAAAATTTTATGGTTGTGTATTTTAAATGTGAGACCTGTTTGAGATGTCCAAGTAGAGATTTTTAAATGGCAGTTGCTAGACAGAACTTCCAAGTATATGAGCAGACAGATGAATAGGAGGCTCCCTGATAAAATAATGGATTTAAATATATGTGGGAAGGAAGGAGTAGTTTCAGATCCTAGAACCTATATTTACTAACTCTGTATTGTACTGAAAGGACAAAATAAATCAGACATGCTGACATGCACATGTAATTTCAGCTGCCTCATGAGGCAGCATTGTAAATTTTAGTTCCGTCTGGGAAATTTAAGAGATTTAGTGAGATTGTGTCTCAGAATAAAAAACTCTGGGGATCTAGCTCAGTGCAAAGGCCTTGAGTTCAGTCCTCAGTAGTGCAAAAAAGAAAAAAGCCAAAATATTATCTTTTTTTTCTTTTTGAGACATGGTCTCACTATGCAGTTTGGGCTGGCCTTGAGCTCACTTTATAGCGCAGGCTGGTCTCAAACTCTCAACAATCCTCCTGCCTCATCCTCTTGAGTGGCTGGGATTACAGGTGTGCACCACCATGCCCAGCATCTCATAGGATTTTACTGAGGACCAAATGGTATGAGTTTGTAAAACTTAGAATGTGACCTAACACGTAGTAAGGACCAGGTAGATAATGACTATTCTCATTAAAGTTGGTACAATCTAAAAAGCTAGAGTTTGACTTTTGTCTTATGTGGGATATGTATGTGTGCACACACTCACATGCACACAGTTTCCCCCCCACCATCACTGGGGATTGAAGCCAGGAGCTACTTCATCAACCCTTTACATTTTCTTGATTTTGAGAAAGGGCCTCATAAATTGCCCAGGCTAGGCTTAAATGTACTATCTTCCTGCTTCAGCCTCCCAGAATGTTGCGATTATAGGCTCATACCACAACATCTGATTTATACATAAGTACTTATTTTCATGCCAGGTTTACATATACTTACTTAGTTTTATGCTCTCAGCAACTCCTTCTCCTTTTCTTCCTTTTCACCTCCTTCTCTTTCTTCTTCTTTTGGTAGTGTTAGGGATCAAACCTATGGCTTTGTGCATATTTGGAAAGTGCTATACCACTGAGCTACATTACCAGCTCAGTAACATTAACTCTTATGTAATGTGATAAGAATGGCAGTTTGTCTTGTGGTTTTCCAAAATTCTCTAAGCTCAGTTCAATCATGAGAAATCATGAGAAAACAAGAAAAAAACTCTTTGTTTCTACATTCTACAGATGCCTGATGGGTAACCCTAAAATCTGTTAAGGTTACCAATAAGCCAAAAAAATCTAAGAAAAAAGGAAAGCCAGAAGTACCTAAGGAGACATGAGGACTAAATATAACATGGTATCCTAGAATGCAAAAAAGACATTATATAAAAACTGAGAAAATCTAAACCAGGTGTGGTGACCTCTGGAAGACTGAGGCAGGAGGATTCCAAGTGTAAGCCCAGCCTGGCAGTTTTACATATTACCAAGACCCTGTCATAAAGGAACAAGCAAAGCAACCAGTCAAGCAACTGACCACAAAACCAGAAGCAAAACCTTAAGGAAATCTCAATAAAATGTGGACCTTAGGTAGCAATAATGTATCAGTATTGATTTATTAGTTGTGACAAATAATTATAATAATATAAGATGAAAAATTGTGTGTGTGGCTTTTGGGATCCCTTGTATTATCATAGTGACTTTTTTCTTTTTAAAAAATTTTTATTTTATTAGTACACTTTTGATATACATAATGATCACATTGATCATAAGGAATTTGTACCTGCACATAATATACCTTGAGTTTTCTTTTTTCTCTATTCTCCTTATTTACAAATGCATTGTTTTTATTTTTCCCTTCTGTTCTTTTTTTCTTTTCCCCTTCCTTCCTTTCCCCATTCTTTGTTCCCCTTCTCATTTGAACATTTTCTTCCCACTTCCCAATATCTATTATCCATTTTGGTCCTTATTTAGCTCTTTGATTTCTCACACAAGAAAAACAGTATAATATTTGAACATGTGCGCCTGATTTGTTTTACTTTAAAGTATGGTCTCAAGGTGCATCCATCTACCTAGAAATGTATCACGGTTTTCTTTCTTTATAGTAGAGTAATGCTCCATTATTATTAAGAAAAAAACCACATCATCTTTACTCATTCATCCATTGATGGGAATTAAGGCTGTTTCCAAGATTCAGCTATTACAAATTGTGCTGCTATAAACATGGGTATGCATTTATTGCTGTAGAATGATCTTTTTTTAACTCTTTTGGGTAGACACCAGAGGGAGAATAGTTGGTCAAGTGGAACTTCCAGTTTTAGTGTTTTGAGGACTCTCCCTACTGATTTCCATATTGGTTATACCAATTTACACTCCCACCAACAAGTGAAGAAGGCTTCCTTTTCTCCCACAGCCTCACCAGCATTTGTTATTAGTTGATTTCTTGATAATAGCCATTCTTTCTGGAATGATATGGAATCTCAGTGTTGTTATGATTTGTGTCTCTCAAATGACCAGAGCTGTTGAACATTTTTTTAAATATATTTAGTTGCTGTTTGTATTTATTCAACTGAGAAGTATCTATTCATTTCAGATGCCAATTTTTGTATTGGGATTTTAAATTTGAGAGGTCTCATTTTTTTTGAGTTCCTTATGTATTGTCAGAGGAGTAGCTAGTAGAATTGTTTTTCCAATTATTGGCTTATCTTTTCATTCTATTGATAGTTTCTTTTGCTTGCAAAATCTTTTTAATAAGATGAGATCTCACTTGTTAATGATTTGATAATATTTCCTGTGTGATTGGGGTTTTGTTCATAAAATCTTTGCCTACACCTCTATCTTCAAGAGTTTTACCTGTTCTATCTTCTGGCAGATTTAATATTTCTGTTTTAATATTTAGATATTTGATCCTGTCTTGGTTATTTTTCTCTTGTTGAGGCAAAATATCTGATGCCCAACATGAAAGAAGGAAAGAGTTACCTAGCTTACAGTTTTTGGAGGTTTCAGTCTATACTCTGCTGACTCCAAGGCAGGGTGACATGGCTGAAGTGTAGCTATTCATGCCAGCAGCAAGCAGTGAGCAAAAGGGCAAAAGAGGAAGGCATGCCTTCTTCCCTCCCTCATATTGTATGCCAGCTACCTGCCCCTGCACGGAAATAGCACTCATACTGCCAATGCCAGCACTAGACAACAAACCAAAGACACTAGATTCAGCCACCTTCATGACTGCATAAGGCTTGGGGTGCCATCCAAACATAAACCATAACAGATCCATTTGGAATTTAGTTTACTGCATGGTGAAAATATGGGTCTAGGTTTGTTTTCTCTAGTTCTGTGAGGTATGCTATTGGTATTTTGGTATTTGGTGTGAATTGCATTAAATCTGTATAACAGTTCAGGGAGTATGGCTATTTTCACCATATTGGTTCTTCCTACTCAAGAATAAAGGGCATCTTCCCTTTTTCTGATATTCTTTTTAATCTCCCTTTTCAGATTACTGTATTTTGCAACGTAAAAGTCTTTTATTTCTTTTGTTAGATTGATTCCTAAGTATTTCACTTTTCTTGAGGCTATTGTAAAAGCTGTTGTTTTCCTAATTTCTCTCTCAGTAGGTTATTTTGTGTACCATAATGCTGTTGATTTTTGAGTGTTGAGTTTGTATTCAGTTATACTACTGAATTTAGTTATGAAATCTAGAAGTCTTTTTGTGGAGTTTTTGGGGTCTTCTATATGGAATATCATGTCATTTGCAAATAATGATAATTTAACATCTTTCTTTGCTATCCTTTCTTCTTTGTCTTGTCTAATTGCTCCAGCTAATGTTTCCAGAACTATTTTGAATGGGAATGGTGATAGGAGGCATCCTAGTCTTGTTCCTAATTTCAGGGTGAAAGCTTTCAGCTTTTGACCATTTAGTATACTGTTAGCTGTTAGCTTATCACAGATGGCTTTTATTAGGTTGAAATAAAAACCATCTACTCCAATTTTATTTAGGGTTTTTTTCATGCATAGGTGTTGTACTTTGTCAAATGGGGTTTTTTTTCTGTTAAGATAATCATATGGTTTTTGTCCTTGGTTCTGTTAAGATGGTACATTACATTTACTGATTTGTGTATATTGAACCATTCCTGCATGGCTGGGATAAGTCCTGCTTGGTCATGATGTATAATCTTGATGGTTTGCCTCATTCTGCTTGCCTGTATCTTAACTGAGAATTTTTGTGCCTATGTTCATTAGGGAAATTGGCCTGTAGTTCTCTTTTTTTTGGTTGGATCCTTCCCTGGTTTTGGTATCGGTAATGCTTGCAATCCAGAAATGAGTTAAGGAGTGTTGCTTGCCTTTGAATTTCATTAAAGAGTTCGAGAATAGTGGGGTTATATCATCTCTAAATTTCTTGAAGAGTTCAGCAGTGAATTGGTCAGGGTCTGGGCTTTTTTTTATTGGTAGGTTTTTAATTATAGCTTCAATTTAGAATTTTATATCTTCTTGATTCAGCATTGGTAATTCATATGTATGTAGGAATCTGCCCATTTCTTCTGCATTTTCTATCTTCTTAGAATACAGGTTCTCAATAATATAGGTATTGCTGATTTTCTGGATTTCTGCAGCATCTGTTGTGATTTCACTATTTTCATTCCTAATTGCATAGATTTGGGTCTTTCCAGAGAAAGCTCACTAAGAGTTTTTCCATTTTATTTAATATTTCAAAGAATCAGCTTTTTCATTCATTGACCATGTGTATTGTTTTCTTAGTAGCAATTGCATTAATTTCTTCACTGACCTTTATAATTTTTCTATTGTACATACTTTGGGTTTAATTTGCTCTTCTTTTTCTAGAAACTCTGAGTTCAACATTAGGTTTTTTATTTTAGTTCTGTCTGTTTTTCTGATGTGAAAATTCACTGCTATAAATTTCTCTCATAGGACTACTTTCATTGCATCTCATAGGTTCCAGTATGTTGTACTGGCTTTGTCATTTAATTGCAGGAACTGTGCACTTTCTTCAGTTTCATCTATGACCCACTGGTTGTTCAGGATGGTGTTAATTTGCATGTGTTTAGGCGGTTCTTTTGTTTGTTTTGTTATTGGTTTCCAATTTCATTGTATTTGATCTGATAATATGCATAGGATAATTTCATTTCTTTTGCATTTAGTTAAGCCTGTGCTGTGAGCTAGTATGTGAATGTCCTTTGTGCAGCTGAGAAGAATGTATGTTTTTATGTTGTGAGGTGGAACACTGTAGACATCTAAGTCCATTTATTGAAAAGTTTGATTCAGTTCTGATATTTCTTTGCTTAGTTTTTGTCTAGCTCATCTTTTTTTTTGTGATAGTGGGATATTGAGGTTCTCCATTACAATTGCATTAGTGCTTATTTGATTGTTTAATATTCATGACTTTTATATAGTTGAGTGTATTGATGTTTATTGCATATATTTTTTTGATTGTTATCTCTTCTTTTTGGATTGTTCCCCTAACAAGTATTTAGTGACCTTCTTTGTCCTCTCTGATCAGTCTTAGCTTGGAATGTGCTCTGTCTACAGATAGAATAACTACCCATGCTTTTTTCTGAGTTTCTATTTAATAGAGTATTGTTTCATATTCTTTGACCTTCAGTCATGAATTTCATTTTGAGTTAAACATGTTTCTTCTTTGCAGAATATTGTTGGATTTTATTTCTTTATAAATTCTGCCAATCTGTTTCTTTTGACTGGTGGTTGAGACCATTTACATTGATGGTTATAATTGATAGGTATTGACTTATTCTTGTCATATAATTTTCTTGTGGTTGATTCCTTTCCCCCTCTGTTTGATTGCCTTGCTTGATGGACTGATTCTGTTGGAGTTCATGGAATTGCAGTCTTTGTTATCTCTTTCTCATCAGAATATTTTGGAGTGCTGGTTTGATGGTCCTAAATTTCTTCAGGCATTGTCTTGGAAGTATTTTATTTCTCTGTCAGTTTTTAAACATAGTTTTGTGAGATATATCAGTTTGATTTGGGTTTTTTTTTTTTCTTTTAGGGCTTGAAATACTTTACTCCAAGCTCCCTTATAAGGGCTTGTGTTCAGATATCTCCTGTGATTCCAATTGAGTTTCCTTTATAGGGGTTTGGTTTTTGTTCTCTAACAGCTTTTAATGTGCTTTTATTTGTATCTACTTTATGATCCCTAGGATAATCTCACTGTTGGCATACAAGGAAGAACCAACTGATCACAACTATGTCACCATGTCTGAAGTAGTATAATCAATAAAAAAATAGCATTAAGCACAATCTAGAAAATGGCAAATTATGGTAACTATTGTTTTGTCAATTTTTACCATAGACACATGATTTATAGTTATATAACCAAATCTAAAACAAATCAGAAAATTATATTCAGTAAATATCCCCTCAACAGATCAATTTTGAGGGGAGAAAATTTAAAAGAAATAAGAAAAAATAGAGAAGTAAAAGAAGAGTAAGAGATTAGAAACATGGTTGAAGGCCAAAGGGAAATTACTAAACTTTGGCAAACTGCTGAAGAAGACAGGAAGAAAAGGAAGAAGGAAAAAACAAAAAGAAAGAAGCAAAACAGAAAAACTAAAAACAATGTTCACATTTGTAGTCAGAGTTTACAATGAAATAGATTTAGTACAGGAAACATAATTTATAGGGTTATTTTACAATATTCACCCAAAATGTCAATTGCAGAAGAATTCAGGAGATCTGTCCATACACAGAGACCTAAACTACAGTGACTCATTAGTTAAGCTATTATTACCTGGATTCTGATTCTAAGGCCAATTTGCTCCTGGATACCACTCTGCCATCTTCCCAGAAGTTCTGTGTTTGTTTATTCTTTTGAAAAACCAGCTCTTAGAGTCACTGAATCTTTGCATTGTTTTTTTAGTCTCAATTTCATTAATTTCTGCCTTGATCTTCATATATTCCTTCCTTGTACTGGCTTTGGATTTGAAGTGTTACTGTTTTTCTAGGACACCAAAGTATATCATCATGTTATTTTTTAGGGCTTGCTGTGCTTTTTTGATGTGGACATTCACAGGAATCAAAATTACTTATTCATAGTACTTTCGTTGTGTCACATAGATACTCATATTGTAGTGGCATTATTGATTTTTGAAACGAATTTCTTCCTTGATTATTCAAGAGAGTATTATGTAATTTCCTTGTATTTGCTTAAGTTTTGTGATTTTTTTTTTTGCCATTCATTTCTAGTTTCATTGCACTATGATGCGATAATATGCATGATATATATTTTGATTCTTTTGTATTTACTTAAGTATGCTTTATGGGCTAGCATGTGGTCTATTTTAGAGGAAATATCATTTGTTTCTGAGAAGGATATATATTCTATTGTTGAGTGGGACACTGGATATTAAACTCATTCATTCAAAGGTGTAGAACAATATTTTGTTGTTGTTGGGTTTTTGTATAGTTGATCTATCTGTGATAGTGGGGTATTGAAGTACCATACTATATCTGTGGTGAGTTTTTAAAACTTAATGTTTTATTTCTTTCTGTATATTTCTTACTTGGGGCAACATTTTAACTTTCTAATCATTACTGACATTGTCTCCTTTTTTCATGTCAAAGGTGTATGTAGTTTACATAAATACATAATGATATCATGAACAATAGAATGTTTTATTTTTTGAAGTACAAAGGTTATAAAACCTGTTAACACCCATAAAATGCTGAAGTGAAACTCAGTGTTTTTAGTAAGCCAAAAACAACCCTAGGAAACTTTGTTTTATTTTTCCTATTATCTATCTTTTATTTTGGTCTTTATTTATACTTGGGTTTCTCATATAAGAGAAACCATGCAATGTTTAAGCTAGTGTGTTCACTTTATTTCACTTGACATTATAGTCTCAAGGTACGTTTCCCTACAAATGACTCAAGTTTATCTTAAGAGTACTACTGTGTTGGGTATACATACCACATTTTTAATCCATTCATCTCTTCATGGACATATAGGTATACACCTATCACTGTAATATGATGTCTTTAACTTTTGATGAAGATGCCTAGAAAGGGAATAGCTAGGTCACATGGAATTTCTATTTTAGTTTTTGATTAATTCCCATTCTAATTTCCATAGCGATTGTATTGTAATATAAAGACATTTGCAGTTGTGATGTTTATCTGATATTTTATGTCCAGTAGTGTTTGTCTTATGGGCACAGCTAAATGTAAGCCTTTTCCTCTGCCTTAAGATCTGATCACCTCTGTTAATTCATGGAGGGGAGGATATAATATAATTGGCTCAGCAACCAGTTCTCTGGAAATGAGCTCCACAGTATTGTTAATAAGATGAAGACAAACCATGTACTGGCCTACAGTAAAAAATAATTAATAGCAAGTAAACTGCTGTTCTGTAATTACAACAAAATCTGCAATAATAACTCAGTCAAAGATACACTGCATATTGCCATACAATTAAAACCAGTAAAAGCTACCATTGTATATTCTTTTTTTTTCTTAGATTTTTTTAAATTTTAAAGATAGTAAAATACAACAAAACAAGACAGAACAAAGCCAGTCAAGACAGTGCAGCAGAATTGATAAATGTGCAATTTTATTAGCTGAGCTCAGGACCACTCACATATAGACCCCTGTTTCAGAGTGCCACCAAGTGGCCCTGAACTGGAAAGTTACAGAGCTTTTAAAACAGAAAACCACACACACACACAAAATTATTGGAAACAATTTAGCTAGAATCTTACATTAATTTTTGGTTGACACCTGTATCCTGCTTCTTTGTTGAGCAGATTAATTTTTTTCTTGTGGGTGCAGCTCATTTTGCTTTTCTTATGGGACCGTAGTAGATATTATTGCCATTTGCTATATCCCATTGCATGAGATAAAGCAGAATCAAATACAAAATAAAACACAATAAAACCAATCAAAACAATATTGAATAAAGCAAATCAATCAGAACAAAGCAAAACAGTGCAAACAGTATTGAACTTCAAAGACAAGAGAGAAGGTAAGCCTCCATATTTGCTATCTTGCATACTGTCATCCTCCAGAGAGATGCTCAGACCTCTGGTCACAGGCCTGCATAATCAGTCAAACAATACAAGAATTTAGTTGCTTTGTGTACCTTAGTTGCTGTCATCTCAGGCTGTCCTCCGGTCCAGCCAGTTGCTAATGAGGGGGTTGATTCTCAGCCCACTGCTTACCAGGAAGGTTGGATCATTGATTTCCTGGTTGGTCCCACAAGTCCCCGCATGGCGCATTCTTGGGAGATTCTGGCTTTTGTCTTTTTGGTTGTGTGTGCAGCTTGAGATGCTTACCAGGAAGGCTGGATCATTGATTTCTTGGTTGGTTTCCCAAGTCCTGGCATGGTGGATTCTCACGAGATGCTGGCTTTTGTACCTCTGTACATTCTTAACAACAGTAAAAAAAAAGCTCTGAAATTATAGACTGAAAAACAACCAAATTTTGATGTGCAGTATTTACTATGTTAAACAACCATACCACTATTAAATATAGAAAGAATTCAGTAATAGTGAAGTCTTATGTAAATATGTTACGTGTTCTTATTTTTTTTTTTTATCGGTACCTAGGATCCAACTCACAACTACGTGCTTGCAAGGCAGGCGCTTGTGCCACTGAGCTAAATCCCCAGACCTTAACTAAATATGAATAGATCAATTAATCCTCATAGTAATACTGGTAACAATAGGAGATTAGGAAGTGAAAAATCAAAAGTAGTAAAGTTTGAAAAATGAAGATGGAGAAGGATGAGAGAAATGTGACATAAAAGTTACCATTAAGCAATAAAAGAAAATTAGTAAAGGTAAATAAGAGCAACAGAAAATAACAAATAAGAAAATGAAGGGAAAAATAAAGAAAAAAACAAACAACAAAACACCCCAAAACTTTGGGACCGTGATTTCGCTCAGGGACACAAGTGCCTGCTTGGCAAACGAGAAGTCGTGAGTTTGATCCCTGATAACCAAACAAACAAAGAAAAACACAAGAAACCCCAAAACAAACAAACAAACAAACAAACCAACCCTCAGAACCCTTACAAAGAAAGGGAAATGAGTCCCCAAAATGCCTTTGTATGTTTTTTTCCTCTTGGTACTGGGGATTGAATTTACGACCTCACACTTGCCAGGCAGGTGCTTATGCACTGAACTAAATCTCAGGCTCCCTGCCTTTTTGTTTTGAATCAGTGGTCTTTCTACCATCTGCAGTATTAGAAACCACCAGATGTGGTATAGGGATGCTGAATCAGTACTAAGATATTTTGTTTACACACTTCAGTGTGCTTTTTTTTAGACAAGGTCTCAAGGTCTCTGTGTAGTTCAGGCTGGCTTTGGGCTCACTTTTAGCTCAGGCTAATCTCGAACTTGCAGTGATTCTCCTACCTCAGCCTCCCAAGTACTGGGATTGCAGGAGTGTACCACTATGCCCAGCTCTCACACTTCAGGTTTTGTGTTTGAGTGTTGAATATTGCCCATCTTATTCTGCTAGTTGTGATCTGTCAGTGATATTTTCCCTTGGGTTTCGTTTAATCCAGCTGGTCCCAGTTTCCATCCCTCTGTGTACCCCAATTTATGGCTTTTTCAGCCTAGCTTTATCCTGTGGATTTCTGATGTGCCTGTCTGCTGCAGAGACCCCTCTGTGCAACTGAGACTGTGCAACTGTCCAGGCTCAAGGACAGTTGGAAGATAGGGAAAGCAGTGACCACTAAACTATGAGTTAAATGCAGGTTGTGTGTGTGTGTGTGTGTGTGTGTGTGTGTGTGTGTAGTTCACTGCACTCTGTGTCGGCACTTTCAGATCCAGCCCTCTTCAAGAGTGATACACCACCAACCTGGCTTCTGATGTTGGAGGACAAGACACCCTACCCCCAGGTCCTTCCTGTCCTGAGCTTAAACTTTTCATAGGACCTATGCTTAGCCTGCATCCTCTCTGTAAGTGTCTCTTTTGGCCATCTTCCCTGCTCAGCCATTGTGGTAGGTGACTCCAAAAACATTGAAGTGTAGTTGTTCTAAAGTCTGCCTGAAACAACCCTTTACCAGACGGCTCTTGGTTATACACTCTCAAATATAGCGGGTGCTGCATTGAATTTCTCCTCTAACTCTTAACCTGTCATGTGATAGGTTTCACTTTTGAAGTAAAACCTTAAGCTGTTTTTGAACTGTGGGCTTTTCTTGGGGCCAGCACTGCTCATCCGGCCCATTGTTTCTCTCTGGAGCTATTGACTTTCTCCGGGCTTACTGTGTATTAGCAGATATAGGTACCCTTACCTGGGAGCCAGGGTTAACTCCAGGTTGCTTCATTTTTTTTCTGTATGTTGTGCTGCATTTCTCTAGCTTTTCTGTAGTTTCTAGTTTTCCTGTCAGGTCCTGCCTGATTCTTGGAGATCTAATTTTTTTTTTTTTTCCTTCGCTGAGTTGTTTCCTAGGTGTCTCATTTCCAAGAACCAGAGAAGCTGTATTTTACTACTGGTTGTTAGTCTGTTGTTTAACGCGCCCCCCCCCCATATTTCTTATCTCTGAATTTATTTTTTTTCTTCCTAGCATTGCTTCGATTAAGAAAAATCAAGTTGCTGTTTCTACTCTTCCTCTTTACCTTTGCAGATCTTTTTTTTTAACACAGCACCAAAAAAAATTAACTGCAAATGAATTTTTCCTTTGACTTTCAGTTAATTATTAGATAAAATGATTAAGCTGAAAGTTAAATTTGAATATATCACTCCTTTTTGCTCCCATTTAACTATAAGACAAATGTGGTCCCTCATGGTATGGTAATGGTCAGTTTATCCAAACTTTTCTCCTATGTCTTATAGCCTTGTACTTACTATTCTAGTAACTTTTGGAATTTCTCATTGATGAATGCACTCTGATTTTTCTATTTTTGTGCTTTGCTTATAATGATCATTCTACCCATAATGCCCTTTTTACTCCACACATTAGACTTATTTGCCAGAAATATTTTATGCTTCAACTCAAGTATTTTGCCAAAAAAGCTTTCTTTTATAACCCCTATCACTCATCTCTTTTCCTCTACACTCTAGCTTCTATGTAATACATGTTATTCCTCTATACTCCTAGTAATATCTGTGCATATGTGAATCACTGCATTTATCACCTGGTGTTATAATTGCTACTTGAATCTGCTTTCTCCTGTGAGGGCTCTTAGCACATTATCCCTTATATGTTGTAGTATCCGTAACACCTAGTTTAATGACTAGAACATAGTAGGTGCTTAGTAAACATTTGTGAGAGGAAGAAAAGTTTATGGATGGAAGGAGAGGTGTTGAAGGGCTCACTGGGCACCTTTTACTCTTTTCTGGCAGTGCTTAGAGTAGCTATTGGTTACAAGATGGAGTTTTAATTAGATTTTGAATGAAGTGTAAAGGATTAGAATGTTCCATTAACTAGTTTTATTCCTTCCCTTCCCTTCCCTTCCCTTCCCTTCCCTTCCCTTCCCTTCCCTTCCCTTCCCACCAACCCTCTGTTTTTTAAGTTTGTTGTTTTTAGAGGTAGGGTCTTGCTTTGTAGTGCAGGCTGCCCTTCAACTCACTGTTGCCCAGGCTGGCCACAAATTTGCTGTGTCACCTCCCTAGTGTTGCGATTACAGATGTGCACCAGTACACTGCTTTAGTTTTGTTGTCTTCATGATTAATTTTGGCAAAGTGATTCTTATAGTTTCTAGCCAAGCATCTTTCTGTGTTCTTCTGTTGATATTATTAGACTATCTATAATTGTATGTCATCTTCATTACCATATATAAGAATAGCTTTAGAGATACAGTGTGTTCATTTAAGAAAGGATCATACAGAATCTGAGATTAACCACAAGTTGTAATCTTTCAAAAGAAAGCTTAATATATATTTAGAATAGACACATGAGTTCTAAAAATTTTAAATGAAATTCTGCTGTGGTAGATACTTGCTTGTGCCTACTTGCTTGTGCTTGCTCACTCATTCCCTTCTCTCCCTCTCCTTCTCTCTTTCTTTTTCTTCTTTCCTTCTTCTCTCTTTCTGTCTCTGTCTCTTTTGCCTTTCTGTCCTCCTTCCCCTTCCTCTTTGTTTGTTTTTGATTCTCAGAAGTTTGTTCTTGTTTTTTAAACCTAATAAATTTCCAAAATGATGTGTTTTGTCAAAAGAATTGCCATGAATGCCTAATCTACTTTGAAAAATGATGAGGTTTCATTCTTGAGTTTTTATAAATGGTGAAATGGATCTGCTTGTAAAATTGTAAATGTTATCTTGAGAAATTATTTCTTTTAGTGTTTATTTTTTAAGTGAAATTTGAGTTGGAAGAAAGTAAGTTTTTATTGCCTTGGTAATGTCAAGGCTAGCGTCCCTTAACAGTAACTATTCTTGAAATTTTTTTTCCCTGATTATAGAAATATCTACTTTTTAAAATTGTGTATTACTTACATGATTTCATATACAAGCTTCCAAAATGGACTGGTATTAGTGTTCCATATGTAATGCTCCCCTTCAACAAAAAGTAAAAAATTTATTAAATGCATTCATTTTTATTATAAATTCAATATTCCTGTGTTATATATAAGGCAGTTCCATATGGTTCATTTTATGCATGACATTTTCATTATAGGTATCATAATTTTATTCATTGACGCATCTGCCCGAGTGGTTCTTATAGCATACCAAAATATGTAGATCCTACTTAGGACAAATCAGAATACTAGAAATGCCTAGAGTTTTAAGTTGTAGAAATATAAAATCTCTCTCTCTGGATTTCTGAAAAGTTTTAAATAACTGTGGATCCTTTACATATATGTGGTCTAGATTCACTCCAAATTTCTACTACAGAAAGCATTGGGGCTGGGGATTTACCTCAGTGGCATAAGCACCTGCCTGAGAAGTTTGAGTTTGTGAATTTGATCCCCGGTACCAAAAAAGAAAAAAAAGATTACTACAGAGAACATTCTCTGTTGACGTCATTGCTTCCCTCTCCTCAGATTCAAGATCATTCCCAAGTCTGAGGTGGCAAATTGTCAGGTGTTGTTATATTTGTGGTTTGTAAAATTGACATAATTTTATTAGTATAATCATCTCATAATAACTGTGCAGAAACATCATTAACTATGTTACTGCTTCAAACAACTATATTTCATAATTCCAATATTTTGGAGAAACATAATTTCTGCTGTGATTCTGCCTGCCTGCCTGCCTGCCTGCCTGCCTGCCTGCCTTCCTTCCTTCCTTCCTTCCTTCCTTCCTTCCTTCCTTCCTTCCTTCCTTCCTTCCTTCCTTCCTTCCCTCCTTCCCTCCTTCCCTCCTTCCCTCCTTCCCTCCTTCCCTCCTTCCCTCCCTCCTTCCGTCCTTCCGTCCTTCCGTCCTTCCGTCCTTCCGTCCTTCCTTCCTTCCTTCCTTGACATTAGTCTCACTACATAGTCCAGGCTGGCTTCAAATTTGCAGTGATCCTCCTGCCTCAGCCTTCTGAGTGCTGGGATTACAATCATGTGCTACCATGTCTCACTTCCTTTTTCACACTGTTTTAATGGTGATCCTTTTCAGAATGCATATACACCAATATGATTCATTTTGGTTTCTGCTTTTTGTTTCTTTTTTTGTTTTTGTTTTTGAGACAGGGTCTTGCTATGTAGTTCAAACTGGCCCTACACTCACTTTGTAACCTAGACTGGCCTCAAACTCACAGCAATTCTCCTGTCTGAACCTCTTGAGTGCTGGGATTACAGTTGTGCACCACCTCACCTGTCCCTTGCTTTTCATTTGTTCTCTCCAGAAGGAGATTAGTCTTGAATTCCTCTGTTAAATACAATCTTAGGGATTTTTTTTCCCCACTGGATCTTGATTTTCTTCAGATATTTGATGTTATGTCCTACAGCCTTATATCACTTAACACCTACAAAGATTCAATATCTGTGACCACATTTATTGTTCAATAATCATGTTTCCCTATTTCACTTTACTAACTGAAAAGCAAAATCATAATCTAATTCCTTGTTCCTTTAGTAACATATATTTCAACAGTGTTGCAAATTGTTAGATTCAAAAAGGCATCTCTCTGAGTTATTAATATAGGTAATGTGAATAGTTTTTTGTTTTCATATTTTCTCCATCTGTTTTTTGAAACATGCAGGTTTGTCTTCACTATCAAACTTTTCTGATCATTTCCAGTTATCTGAGTCAGATTGAGTACTAATTCACCCATTGCAACTTCTCTAGTTAGCACTAAGTAAATTTCTGGTAGCCAAAGGGTTATACAGTGGTAGTCAGCTTATGAACTTGATTCTTTTCATGATTCTGGTTGCAGATTTGAGTTGGACAAGAACCCAGTGAAATTCAGTTGTTAGGTACAATGTTGACTTTATTGGGAAATTTGATTTGGTTTTTCTCCAGTTCAGTTTATAACCAGAATCATGGCAATGGATTGAGTTTGTGAACTGAGGCACCACTGTTATTTATATTGCAGTCATATTTGCTAAAGTAGTCTGGAGGTTTTGTTCATTAAAATTATTTAATCCTTAAGCTGAAAAAGTAAATAGGATCCAGAATGTGCAGTAGGTATTGTTAAGTGTTAGGAAACTGTTGAAAAAGGAGAAACACGGGTAGGAGAAAGGAGCAAAGAAAGAATGGAAAAGGGGAAAAATATATCTCTTCATATACACAAATCAGTTAAGATAGTTATACAACTAATTGATATTAGTTCATTAAAAAGCAAAGTGTGTACCTATATTGTTTGATCAATTTTTATGCCTATAGATTATAATAGGAGCAGCTACTTGGAAGATAACAGTACACAATGTACTAACCATTGTAGCTCTCCTACAATCTTATTTTGAAATTTTGTACAATTGTTTTTTTCTTCAAAATAAAAAATAAAAACTTATTTAATCCTTATAATCATTTTAAAAGAGGTAGTTGTAAAGATTTAATAGAATGAGATCATTGAAAGAATCTATAATACTTGCCAGGAGTGGTGGCATACCCCTGTAATCCCAGCACTCAGGAAGCTGAGGCAGGAGAATTATTACAAATTCTAGACCAGCCTGGGCTACAAAGTGAGCTCAAGGACAGCCTGAACTGTATAGTGAAACACCTTCTCAAAAAGACCAAAAAAAAAAAAAAAAATCAATCAATCTGTAACACTCAACAGAAATTGCTTACAAAAAGCTTTCAGTAAAGATTTTAGTACAGCAATCAAAAAATAGTGCTGTCCATCTTTATTCTCATGGTTTTGCATACTGCACTCATCTTCTTATACCTTCTTTTAATTTCTGAATGGAAACCTTTGTGACCCCATAACTCTTGGATACCTGTGAAAACCAGAATTTGGTTGATTCCAAATTCTGCTGCCAACTAAAGCAGTAGCTGGATGCCCTTGGAGTATGGCTGAAATGAGTTATGAGTGCCGGGATGGCTGAGTGACCTGAAATGAATCTGGGGGAACCAATGTTAGATGAGTCTTCTATTGTGGTGGCCCAGTGGCCCTCTTCCCACATGAAAGAATTATACTTTTGCACCTTTTGAGTCTGAGATGAATGGGGTCTTGCTGATTCTTATGGTGTTTTCAAACCATATTTCCTATTGTCTTTATGGGAGGTATTTTGCTTTTCTAATGCTAATATTTTTAAGCAGTCATCCTCTCCTTTGCTCATTTCATAGGAGAAAAATCTTTACAGCATTAAACTCTGCCTTTTGCTCCTGATTTCTGAGTGAAATTGTAATTCTGAGTGAAAAAGCCAAGCTGAAAGTACTTGAGAGCCTTTTACGTGCCTCTGCCTTTTTTTTTTTTGGTACTGGGGATCAAACTCATGACTTCATGCCTGTCAGGTAGGCGCTTATGACACTGAGCTAAAACCCCAGGCACCTCTGCCATTTCAATTAGTCTACCACCTTTAATTTAATTTATTTTTGCTTCTAAATTAAAGACAGTTTGCTTGAAAGGTGGAGAAAAGAGGAAAGAAAGATTGCAGACAGCTACTTTGAACAAATAGGAAGCATTCAAAAGTGAACTGTTTTTGGCCTCTAGTCTGCTGCTCCTTTTATTGGGTTTCTCCTCCTATGTAGGATCCCATAATCAGATTGGCTCTCTGGCTGTCTTTGATCCTCCCCTTAGGTTTCTTCTGGCCGTATAACTTTATCCTGACTGCTAGTGGAGAATATGATCATAGTTGGGAAGTTTATGGACAGGTAGTTTAGGGTTAAGGATTAAGTAAAGGTGGAATATGCTATTCTTATGTTAATTAATTGTAATAATTGCACCACCAGAGAATTTCCTGAGTTTAGTTTTTTTTGCCTTTGTATTTCTGGTTGCTCAAATCTAGCAGCTTTTGTCTTTCTAATTGCAGAAGCTTCCTCTAGTAAACTACCTCTGGCTACCCTCCATAAGCCTCTGCATTAATTTTAACAAAGTTCAGTGAAGCCTTTAGCTTGTCTTTTATATACCTACAGGGTCCCCTGTGCTTACATTCCCCCTTCTGAGACAACCATCCAACTGCTGTTGGGGAAATAGGCAATGTCCTGTTGCAATTGGGGAGCAGCATATGAAAGTCTTTAACAGGGGTTTGCCTAATAGGCATTGGTAGAAAAAGTCTGGCGGCTTTACAGTGAGTTTTGTCTGTATGATCACTTGGAGATTGGCAACCTCTAGACAAGAATAATCAAGCTTTACCAAGAGAGTAAAGAATATATGACCAAAGCATTAGCAGTAGAATGGAAAGTCATATTGGGAAGGAGACTTTTCAGATACTCTTTTTAAAGGTTTGGAATAGCAGTTGTAACTAGCTGGCACTTAGAACTGTTAGCAGGGGTCTGTGATTCAAACACTTGCCCACATGTCTAGCCTATATTGTTATTACTCATATGTATCTCTGGCTGTATATTTTTGTTGCTGGATGTTCAAGACCAAGTTCAGGTGAGATCTTTGCTTATCATAATTTACCTCTTGATACTTACATTTATATTTATACTTAGCTGTCTATTTCAAGGTCAGTTAAGTCTCCTAAGGCATTATTACCTTTGGGGCCATGGTCAGAGCCTCTTAACTCTTTCAGTTCTTCTTTTGTCAGATGTATCATCTACCAGGATGGGTCAGTCTATGCTAGACCACAAGGCTCTGGGAAGTATGGGAACATTTTTTCCTTAGTGAACCCCCTTCTAATATTGATATAGGGGAATGAAACTCCCAACCTACTGTGTCTGTGAGTTCATGTTCTCTAAAATCGAAGAATGAATTTTAGGAACAGTGGAGGTTAAGAATAGAATATACTTATTGGGAGAAAGAAAGCTTCTGTCTGAGAGAGAAAGAAGGGGTCCCGAGCGGGTTGCCGAGGACTCTTTGTCTTTTCCAGGGACTTTTACAGAGCAAAATCATGGGGCGAGATGGGTTCAAGGTGGAGGAAAACTGGGAACTCATAAGGTGGGATATAACTATAGTTAGCCAATAAGATTAGTAGTTCAGGTAAAATTGATTAAATTGGGGACAAATGGGGAAGCGAGTCACGTAGAAAGCGGGGAATTGTTAGAGAACCATGACTCTTCCCTAGGGGGTGACTCCTGGCTTCCTTAGAATGATAGGGAACTATTTAGAATATCAGTCCTTAGGGTGTGGATGCATTTGCTTGATCCTTTTGTCTTGAGGTCTGGCCCACAGCAGGAGGTGTCTTGTCTACCTCACAGTTGCAAGTTATCTGGGCTTATGTACTGGCTCCTTTGAGGACCTATCCCTGTCTCACTGCCTATAATAGTTCTAACTAACTCAGCTGTCTGAGTTCTAACTAACTCACGGTATGATACACACTAGCTGGCTCCTGTCCTTTAGGGTCCAACAGTCTCTCTATTCAGGAGATAGGGTGACTCACCAAAGTTGCAGGATCCTGTAGAAAGGTCCCCTTGTATCCCGGGTCCTTACTGACCTTAGAGGGCAAGGGGCAACATATTGGCTGTCCTCTTTGCCTAGTTATCTTTTGAGTTTTGGTCTTCTAAACCTCAGTTGTTGAACACCTACCAAGATAAGATCAGTTATGTCAGTGGTATAGTGGGAGCAGTTAATTTTATGATTTTTGGTTTTTTTTGTTTAGTGATTTTTTAAAATTTTATTTAAAGAGAGGGGAAAAAGTAAAACAGAAAAAAGGGTAGAAACAATACAGAATTAAAAAAAACAGTAAGAAATCACTAGTTGATACATTACATATTGTCTTCTGGGATATAGTTGTTCAAGTTACAAAATTAAAGCATACAAAGTGGACATTCAGACAGTGAGGTTGCAAACAGTTTTGTGCACCAATTCAACAAAAACTTAGCAATATGGATATCAATCCTACATACTTAAATATACATGCAATTATATCCTTTAAAGCACTTTCTTTTCCTCCTTTTGCTTTTTAAGTCCATTATCTGTTTATTTATATCATGTTTCAGATTGCTCAGTACCTTACTGATCTGTTTTGTTGTTGTTACTTTTTAAATTTTTTTTATTTCTCATTATTTTTATTTTATTTATTTATTTATTTATTTTGAAGGTAGTAAAATACAGCAGAACAAGACAGAAAGAACAAAGCCAGTTGAGGCAATGCAGTGAAATTGGTATAGAACCTCACAGCAGGTTACCAGAATAACAGCAATAGGTATAATAGTATATCTGGTTTTCTTCACAATAGTTGTTCCTTCAATCAGGTAGAGAAATATCAAAGGAAATACTGAAATTACAAAAACAGAACATTGAATAGAGCAATACCATTGATCAGAACAGAGCAAAACAGAGATAAAAATATTTGCCTTCAAAGAGATGGCAGGAGAAAATCCCCCTTATTTACTATATTGCAGATAGACTCACAAGAGATGCTCAGATCTCTGGCTCTCACTTGCTAACGTGGGGGTGGAGGTCGGGTGGGGCGATGAGATGGATGTTTGATTCTTAGCCCGCGTCCCTGTAGGCTCACAGCTGCCCACCAGAGCAGCGTGCTGGCTGCCTGCTTTCCCAGCGCCCCAAGTTCCAACATGTAATTTTATGATTTTATCTAAACATACAGCCTATAATATTTTTCTCTTTGAAGAGGTGCCTCTTACTGTGCGAGGGGGCAAGAAGCAATGGCTGCTTTGACTACTTTTAGTTGGAGGTGGTCAAAGTTGTAGTCAGAAATACTCTGTAGTGGGTCTGTCTAGAGGTCCTCAGTAGACATTAGGTGTTTTCATGTTGGATAAGCATATAGCTTTAAGTCTAGAGATGACAGAACCAAAGAATTATGTATGCTTGGGCCAAACAGTAAGGTCAGCGAAACTTTTAATAAGACCAACAATTGCTTCTATGAGGAAGAACCAGTGATGGCCTCCCACAAAGAGGGTAAGGAAAAAGGTTCAGAAAAGAGCAGGTTTATTGAGGTTGTAGAAAGGAACACACAACCCACGGGGGTTGGGCTATCTCTTTCAAGTGGATACAGAGAGGCAGAGGGTTATACGACCTCTGATTAGAAGTGGCACATGGGGCAGACATTGATGATATGTGCGGAACTGATTGGAATTTTCTTTGTGTGCAAACAGGAAAGGGAGTTTCAGTTAGGGCTGAAGAAGGAGGAGGAAGTGGTAAGTGTTCCTGCTTTGGCTTTCTGCCATGTAAGACCACCACTGTAATTGTATAGTAATTTATATTAGGGTAAGAACATTTCACCTAGCATCTTGAACAGCCGTTGAATTTTTAGCCGAAGGATCAGCAATGTACAGACAACATTCACCTTTTATGGTTGCATAAGTTCCTCCCTGTTCTGGAGGACAGTTTGTCTCATTAATTTGAATTCTTTGTTTAGGAGAGAGGTCCTGGTTAAGGTGTCATTTAAGGCCCATTGATCATAGTTGGTCAAGGCCTCAATGTGTTACATGACATTCTCTAATCCTAGAGAAGGGACAGGAGCTGCAGCCAAATGAGCATACCAGTGAAACACACTCATAGACTATTGGTGTCCCAGGTGAGGCAAGTTTTCGAATTGACTGATATTTTTGACACTCCTGCCTTGTAGTCATGCAAATTCCAATGTGCATCTCCTTATCCACCCAAGGTAGCCATAAATTGGTTCTGTAGGACCAATAAGTGCCAGTGGGGGAATATCCATCTAATTAAGTCCAATTAATCCAGTGTGTTGCAAATCAGTAGTTGGCCTGTAAAGTTACAATGTGTTTGCATTGCTAAGGGGATGTCCATCCCAAGTATTTAGTAGAGTTAGGCAAGTGAGAATAAGAGTGATTTCTCTGTTCCCACCATAAGGGGTGCTTTCTGATGAGGTGCCCTATAGCGATAGTTAAACACATAATCATTCCATATTTGGAAGTAACCATCTTTGTATTTATGATTATTAGCTGTAATCCTGGGTCCCCTACTCTTACTCAGTAGGAGCTTTACCATAGCCAATAGAAAGGCTTTAGTGGTATTTTTAGAAAAAATCTGATTATGTCTGGGATCATTAAGAGTTGAGTTTATAGGCTACCTAGTTACCTTGTAACAGTGATCTACACTATGAATTGCTGAGATTTTCCATGTCTCATCAATGTAATCTTGTAACATACCCCAATTACTTCCTTGAAACAGGGATACTTAGCAGAGGAGTCCTGAGGCATTTGATAAGAGGAGCATGCCACATATCCAGTACTATTTTTGTTGTAATGATTGCATATTCCTGTGTCACACTAGAAAGAAATTGCACTCTCCTTTAAGTAATATAACACTTTAGATTATTTTTCTTGGTTTTGTCTTTTGAACAGAAACTTCCCATCCTCTACAGTTTCACAGGTGTAGGTGGGCTCAGATTGGCAGTAGGGATGGAAAAGGATCACCATGTTGGTGCCCTCCCACTGGGGTTTGGTTAGATCTTGTGTGTCTAGAGTTTTGACCAGAAACAGAGTCCATGGCAGAAATGAGACTTGCTAGATGGAGTTAGCCAAGGGTACATTTGTCTTAAGGCTGACAGGATCTGCTGGAACCAGGATAAGGACTTCACTTGTCTCAAGATTTCTTTTATTTCCTCACTGATTAGGACATCGTTTCTGAGAAAGGTCTTCCATACAGGAGTTCAAAGAGAGACAGCCCCTGGATGTATTTCTGGCTTGTATAAGAGCCACAGGTAGGAACTCTTTGAAAGGGGCTGTACATTTCTGTACCATCTTGAGCAAGTGTCTCTTGAGTATCTCATTAGCCTATTCTATCTCTCTGATAACTGGGGCTTCCAGGCACAGGAATGTCCCAGGGCTTTAGCGACATACTGGTAATTTCACAGCAGAATGCAAGCCTATTGTTGCTTTGGAGACTTCATGGTACTCCAAACCTTATAATATTCTCATGGTCAAGGACCTTGACTACTTCTTGAGTCTTTTCAGTCTGAGTGGGAAAGGCTTCTATCTAACCTTTGTCAGTGTTGATCAGTACTAAGAGGTACTGGTTGTGTTGGCCTCCTGGCATGTGAATGAAATCAGTCTGCCATTTTTCTTCTGGGTAGCTACCTCGATGCTCTGTGGGGATACCAAGGCCATTCCCAGGTTACCTATTTAGGGCATTTCTCAGGGCAAAAAGGTACCAAGTTCAGAGGGAACCCAACCCATTCTGAACTTTCTTTGCTAAAATGTATTAAACAACTAGGAGCCATTCTAGGGGTGACTGGTGGTTTTAATCAGGAATTCTGAAGATTAGTCCTTAGAGACATTTCATATCTTTTACCATTTCATATCTTTGAGCACTTGTGTTGTGAGGTAACAGGTCTGACTCAAACACTCCTACAATGCGTGTCTTGCCTTCTTGAGTCCATCCTGCACAAAAGAGCTGCCCATCAGTGAATAGTTTGTCCTCTGTATCATTGAGAGGCTGACTAGTTAGCCCTTAGCTATTGGGTGTAGATTAGAACCCCTGTACAATTATGTTCACTTTCTCTTGGCTCTTGGAGATTAGGCAGGAGGGTGGCAGGGTTAAGTCTTTGACAGGTTTCAGCATTTACATTTACAAAGAGAACCCGATGTTTTAAAATCTGTGCATCAGAGACCTGGGGTGGACTGGGACATTAAGAAATTCTCAGTATTGTGGAGGTACTTATCATAAGGGTCCTTCCCTGGGTGAGCTTATGAGTCTCAGGAATTAATACCCCTGCTGCTGCTAAAGCCCCATAAACAACTTGGCTGTCTTCTAGCCACACTGTCCAGTCTCTTGCTTAAATAGGCTACCAGCTGGTGACGAGGCCCCAAGGAAGGGTAAGAACCCCTAAAACCATTCCCTGTTTCTCACTTAAGAGGAGCGCATACTTGTCTTGACTGGGGAGCCCCAGTGTAGGGGCCTCCTGTCGGGTCATCTTGAGGACCTGGGAAGCCTGTTTGGTGTCTGTGCTGCATGCAAGGAGATGCATCCCTGTACCTGGGTCTCCTTAAGAAGCTGTTAAAGGGACTTGACCTTTTCAGCATATCCTAGAATCCAAATTCTGCAAAACCCAGTCACCCCTAGAATGGCTCCTAGTTGTTTGATACATTTTAGCAAAGAAAGTTCAGAATGGGTTGGGTTCCCTCTGAACTTGGTACCTTTTTGCCCTGAGAAATGCCCTAAATAGGTAACCTGGGAGTGGCCTTGGTATCCCCACAGAGCATCAGATCATACTGTTTTCAACTGTTTCTGGCCCCATATATGTATCAAGACATAGCTAAAGAGGAGAGGTTTATATGAATAGCAGAGAAGAAAAAGTCCAAACCTGTAGTTCAGCTTTTTTTTTTTTTTAAATAGTTTATTTAACTCTTCGTGGAGGCTTAAAACAAGGTTCTTAACAGCATTGTTTCAGGTCACTCTGGGATGGAGGATACCAGGAGATCACTGTGGTTTTACCTCTAACCTTACTGAGGAGTGCATTTGGTAGGGAATGGTAAATGGGGATTTCCCTGCTGCTTACTCAATTAGGCTGTTGAGACCCAGCTTCCACTGAGGAGCCTTTGGGTGCTCACCAGGGAGTCAGTCCAACCATGGCCCCTCAGTTGCCCTCTTAGCATTCATTGGGTCCATATATTCAGAGATCTGTCTCCAGAAAGGAATTCAACTGCTTGTCTGGCCAATATTCCCATTGGGTTCAGCGGGGGGATTAACCAGAAGGTGCTTGGGGAAGCCTGTCTTCCATTTTAAGAGTGGCAGCTGCTCTAAGAGCATTTATCTAAATGGCATATTAACCATTGTTTCTTAGAATATTATAAGGGACAGATAAAGATTGTGTGCATGTATATTTGTAGATATAATCCATTTTTTTAGCATTTTACACATTCATATTTTGGTTAATATCAAAGTTCTCTGGTGGAGCTCTAGCAGTACTTTTCCCACCATTACAGCAAAAGCTGTGTTGCTTTTTCCCTCCCATCCTGCCCTCAGGACTTATGGGGCCAACCATGGGGATGTGATGGCAGCTATTCTGTAGCCAGTTTACACAGTCAGTTACTGACCATTTTCCAAAGACTCCCTCTTGATGTTTCTTTCTTTTTGTTGTTGTTTTTTGTTTTTGTTTTGATTCAGGATCTCACTGTGTAGTGTGGGCCAGCCTTTAACTAACTTATGTAACCCAGGCTACCCTCAGACTCGCTGTGCTCTTCCTTCCTCAGCCTCTGTTTATTTACTTTTTGAGACAAGGTCTCCCTATGTAGTTCAGACTGGCCTTGAACTCGTTATGTAGCTTAGGCTGACCTCAAATGCACTGCACTCCTGTCAGCCTCTATTTACTTTTTGAGATGTCTCAGTATATAGTTGAGGCTGACCTTAGATCTTACACTGTAGTGCAGGCTGAACTTGAACTTGTGGTGATCCTCCTGTCTTAGCCTCTTGCATGCTGGCATCACAGGTGTGTGCCACTAAGCCTGGCTCACCACCTTTAAACTTAGTCTCTCACACAAAGACAGTGATCAGTGATGGTGAACCTTTTGGAACTCTTAATGATACAAATAGCCCACTGTGTTGCACATGCCATGGTTTCACCACCACTGTTTTAGGACACAGACAAAATATAGACAAATATCTTGTAATGAAACATGTATGTCTTCATGTCCAGTTTCCACTAAAATCCTCATTCTTATTTTAAAACCTCATTAGCCTAGCCTCCATTGTCCATATTTCTATCAGCATTCTTGTTTTTTGAGCTACATCCAGAATCACTCGTCAAGCTGGCTTTCAGCAGTTGAGGGCTTCTCTAGCCCATTTTGTCAAATGTTTTCAAACTCCTGAAATCATTTCACTGTTGCAGGAAGGTTGGCTCACACAGCCACTGTCAAAATTATCGTCGTCATCGTCGTCATCATCATCATCATCACCATCTACCTATACCATTCTTCTGTTATGAAAACAGGTATTTTACTGTAATGGATCACTTCATCATCTATGCATTAGTAATCTGATGACTCACTTTTGACCTCCAAAGCTCACAGATCTTCTTTTTTTTCATGTGCCATTTTACTGAATTGGGCTACTTTTGCAAGAAAAATCAAAATAAAACTTTAAAAAAAAACAAATCTGAGAGTGGTGTCAGTGTATTTTACTGTCCTTGATGCTCAGATAAACATACCTAAAAACTGTTCCATGGAGCATAACAGGGGTGTAAATTCTGGTTTGATACTGTTGCACATGTTCACCAAGATTGCTTTATATATCCCTCAGGGAAAGGTACTGAGACACTTTGCTAGATATTATTATGCTAACAAACATTTGCAGAAGTAAAAGGTATGTGTGAAGCACCCTCTGTTATGCTTCAAGGGTTTAATTAAAGGAGTTTTATTTTAGCTCACTGTTAGGTGGCTTCTGTTCATTGCTGGCCAGCTCCAGGGCAGAAATGGCACAGTAGAAGGTCCAGTGGAGGAAAGCTGTTCCTGTTATAGCAGCAGGGATGGGGCGAGACAGGGATAAGAATATACTGTTTTGTGTTTTACCCCTAGTGACTCGACTCTTTTGGTCAGACCTCACTTCTGAACAGCACAGTTAGCTGTGAACTCATTAATAAATTAATACATGGATTCACCTTCCAAAAGTTCTACTTATGAATACAAGACTTTTTTTGGGGGTGACATTTTGGATCTAAACTATAGTAGTGTTGGAAAAACAGTGTCTTAGTCATCTGTTCTTGTACTAAAACCAACCTTAGAGACTTCTGGAATGTCAAAATGTGAAGGAGTTTCTTGTGATCAGCAAGAAATAATTCTATAATGGACACCTAGCTGATGTCCTCTAATCCTATTTGGTACTGAGACTATTCTTTTAAATGGTATCAGAACCTACACATTGAGGCCTTAGTCCCAAGACTGCCCTCATACTCTGCCACTTTAGATGCCAGTGATTACCTATTGCTGCTGATCAGCTGGCTATGAATTGGGATTTCCACAGTGCCTCACAGAACTCAGAGAATCACATTTATTAGTTTTTGAGTACTATTACAAAGATAGAGATGAAGAAATGCATACTATTAGGTCTAAAAGAAGGGTTGCAGAGCTCCCATTCCCTCTTGCAGCATTTTACCCTGTAGGAACTGCATATGATGAGCTATCTGGAAGGTCTCCAAACCTTGTCTTTTTAGCTTTTTATGTAGATTTCATTGTGTAATCTTGATTGAAGTGTGGATAACTGTGTGGAAATGTGTTCAAGTGCTAATTACTCCATGATCCAAAACTAACAGAATGGATGGGGAGACCCAGCTTTCCTGTCACATTTGTCTTGTCCTCTCTATTACTCTCTCCAGGGTCTTCAGGACCCTTTTGGAGTGATGAGGTTCTCATGACCTAGTATTTGAAAACCATAATGCAGAGAATTTGTTTATGGCTAAATTCAAGATAGAAGGGTAGAGGAAGATTGATTTTTTGTGTGACCTACTTTACTTGAGGGAAGAGAAGTTCTGTGGCCTGGCTTGGGGTGGAAGTTAAGAGTCAAGAATCCAAAATATGTATCATAATGTCATATTCCCCTTATCCGAAACTTTATACCCTTTAAAGCAGCCTCTGCCTATTTTCTCCAGCCCCTGGTAACCACTGCTCTGCTGTTTTAATTAGCTCAACATTTTTAGATTCCACATGGCAGTGAAATCATTTTGTATTTGTCTTTCTGTGCTTGGCTTAGCACAATGTCCTGTTTCATTCAAGTTGTTGCAAATGAAAAGAGTTCTATCTTTTTACAGTGTGGACTAGTTTTATGGTGTTTTTATACTCACCCTACGTTATGTTTGTCCATTTATCTGTCAGTGGACACAGGTTGATTCTGTATTTTGGTTATTGTGAACAATGCTGCAGTGAACATGGAAGTACATATATCTCTTTGACATGCTGATTTTATTTAGAGACATATACCAAAAAGTAGGATGTTTGGATCACCTTGTGTTCTAACTTTAATTTTTTTTGAGGAAGCTTCATGTTGTTTTCTAGAATAGCTATGCTAATTTACATTCCTATCAACACAGTACAAGAGTTCCCTTTTTCCTAATCTTACCAACACTTTGTTATTTTTGTCTTACTGATTATAGCCATTATAAAAGCCAAGAGGAGAAACAGTATTGTGGTTTTAATTTCCCTGATGATAGTGGCATTGAGCATTTTTTTATATGTGTATTGGCCTTTTTTATGTCATCTCTGGAGAAATATCTATTTAGGTCTTCTTTATCTTTACTTTTTTTCTTGCTGATGTTACTCTTGGTTTTAGATATTATATATGGCTCTTTTCTCGATTTTATTTTTTGATAGTTTATTACTGGTTAATGTATGGAAACATCTTTTCTCAATTAAGTTTATGTTCTGCAACTTTGTTGAATTTGTTTTCTATTATTAACAGTTTTTCTGTGGAATATTTAGATTTTCCATGTATATGAAAAATCATGTCATTTGTACCTAGTTTTTCTTTCTCTTTTCTAATTAGGATGCCTTATATTTCTTTTTATTTCCTAATTGCCCTGACTAGGACCTGTAGTACCATGCTGAATAGAAATGGTAGGATGATGCATCCTGTACAGTATTACTTGTAATTTTGAAAAGAATGCATATTCTGCTGTTCAATAAAATTTTTTGTATATTTCTTTAAGATCCATTTGGGGTATAGTGTTGTTCAAGTGTGCTATGATGTTTCTCTGCCTGGATGATTTATTCATTGTTGAAAATTGGTTGTTGAAGACTCCTACTGTTGTATTTGCCCCTTTAATTTAGTTGAGATTTACTTTGTATATTTTGCCTTTGAATACATAGATGTTCATTGTTTTATATCCTCTTATTGAATTGACACCTTTGTCATTATATAATTACTTTGTCTCTTATGAAAGGTTTTTTTTTAATTTTTATTTTTTTATCGGTACTGGAGATCGAACTCACAACCGCATGCTTGCAAGGCAGGCACTTATGCTGCTGAGCTAAATCCCCAGCCTTCTTATGAAAATTTTTGACTTAGTCTATATGATGTAACTATAGCCCCTCTACTTTCCTTTGATCTCCACTTACATGAAATATTTTCCCCATTCCTTTACTGTTAATCTATATATGTCTTTGAAGTTAATCTCTTTATAGATGGCGTATATTGAACTCAATAGATTTTGACCTATTAAAGTAACAATTGACAGATAAAGAGTACTGCTGTTTTGGTTTTTTCTAAACTTTTTTTTGTTGTCTTTTTGAAACAGGGTTTC
Organism: Hydrochoerus hydrochaeris; assembly: GCA_004027455.1. Taxonomy (NCBI): domain Eukaryota; kingdom Metazoa; phylum Chordata; class Mammalia; order Rodentia; family Hydrochaeridae; genus Hydrochoerus; species Hydrochoerus hydrochaeris. The sequence goes on along the minus strand of PVLA01009617.1, from coordinate 21,135 downwards.
ACAGTGCAGTTTAAACTGGCCTTGAACTCACTTTGTAGCCCAACCTGGCCTCAACTTTTAGCAATCCTCCTGTCTCAGCCTCTCAAGTGCTAGGATTAGAGGCTTACGCTACCACCCCTGGCTTTTTGTTTTGTTCTTCATCTCTTGCTGTCTCTTTTGGATTTGATTATTATAATCCACCACAGATTCTTTCCATTAGTTATCCTGAAATTACCTTATAATAGTCCATTTTAAGTTTTAACAGCTTCATCTGCATACAGAATTCTGTTTTAATTTCTTCTCTCTTCACATTTTTATGTTATTGATGTCACAATTTCCAACCTGCGTAGATCATGTAACCACTAACAAATTATTGTAGCAGTGGTCATTTAAAAATTAAGTATTTTAACTTTTATACTATAATTAAACATGAATTTCATACTGTGATTACAGAATCTGTGTGTTTTGAATTTGACAATCCTCTTAAATTTATAGTTTTCATGTTAAATTTGCACTATTTCATTTCAAGCTGAAGTACTCTTAACATTTCTTTTAAGGCAGTTTTAGTGATGGTTAGGTTAGGTTTTATAGCTTTTGTGATCACATTTGAAAAAAAACCTGATAGCTCCTTCCTTTCTAAAAGACAGTGATGGCACATAAATATTTTTGATTTGCAGTGTTTTTTTCTTTTATAACTTTGAATATGTCATGCCGTAGGGTTTTGTTGAGAAATCCACTCATGTCTGATGGGTGTTCCCTTATATGTGATGATTTCCTTTCTTTTGCTACTTTCAAAAATCCCTCTTCGTCTTGAACTTTTGAGAATATAATTAACATATACCTTGGTGAAGACCTGTTTATGTTTAATCTTCTGGTTTTGTAGGTCTGAATTCTTATTTTTTTAGATTATGAAAGTTTTTTGTCATTATTTCTTTAAATATGCTTTCTGTTCCTGTCTCTGTCCATTCTGGAACTCCTCTTATGTGTACATTGCTCTGCTTCACAATATTCCATGAGCCCCATAGGGCTTTCTGAACCCCTTCTCTCTTGTTCTTTTTTTTTTTCTTTTCCTCTTTTTTTAATCAAAATGAGTCTTTGGGCTTATTTATTCTTTCTTCTGTTTGAATCTGCCTTTAAAGCTCTCTGGAAATGTCCCATTTTGTGTATTCTCTTATAGCTCACTGAACTGTAATGGTTATTTTTAAGTTTGTCATACAGTTTGTAGAGCAGTCTCTCTTGTTCTCTCATTTTTACTCTCATGCTCTCACACTTGATCCCCTCCTCCTCTCTCTTCTCTTCTTTCTTTTCTTTGGTTGTACTGGGGAATAAACTTAGGGCCTTGAATATCCTAGGCAAGTGCTTTACCAATGTGCTATATTCTCACTCCTCTTTAAAAAAGTTTTGATTTTGAGATGGGGTCTTGCTAAGTTGCCCAGGTCAGCCTCAACTTGCAGTCCTTCTACCTCAGCCTCCCATGTAGTAAGTTGGGGGTATAAATGTGCACCACCATGCCTAGCAGATCCCTATTTCTTTATGATCTGTTACTTTACTTTGTTCCTTGGTGATGTGTTTTCCTGGTTATGCATGATCCTTGTGGCCCTGACTTGGTGTATATATACTTCAAGAAATAGGCACATATTTTACTCTTTGAAAGCTGGGAAAGACTTTTACCATTTAGCTCATCTTGAGATTCTGCTCAGGCTGTGTGACTTGGTCTGAGAGTTGCTGTTAACGTCCTTGATAGGTTTTTCCAGTACTTGGCTGAACAAGTGGGTGGACCCAGGTCCCCAATCCACCTGGATCGATGTGGAGCTTGGGGCCATTGAGATGACCTTGGAGTTTGATTAGGTGTGCTAGAGGGGGACTGGAGACTTGATCCACAGGGATGAGCCTGGCATTTGTATTAGTGAGGGCTGGCCTGAAACCTCGTCCAGAAGTTAAGCCCAGGGCAAGCCTTGAACCTCACTCCTCAGGCACTGGTCTGATGCTAGGATGGACTTGATGCCTGGGTATGCAGGGACACACCTGGATCCAAGAGTCATGTGGGCTGCCTTGATGTTTGGCTCTGTGAGTTCTGTCCTAGGGCCAGGGTCTGTAAGTGATAACTTGGCTTACTGATCACATTTTTAAATGTTAGCCAGTGTCACCTGCATACCAGTGAACACGTTTCTGTTAGCAGTAGCAGTACCTAAGTACTTCTGCCTCTACAGATTTGCCAGTTTCTGACTTACATATTTTTCCAGAAGCTTAGAGAGCCACATGGATCATAGGTAGATGGATAGGTAGATAGATTTTGCCATGCCATAAACAAGGGATTAGTGTTAAGGATATATATTAGGGAGATAAATAGCGTCACAATAAAACATTAGAGAAGGATTCCACATCTAGGTAAGATACAGTGAACATGATCTAACCTGTTCTCATTGAATATATCTGTAAACCCTGGACAAAATGGAGGAAACGACTACTTGAGGACTCTATATAAAGAGTAAATAGCAGTAGCAAAGTTGGGGGAAATTGTGTCAGTAATGAATTTAGGATTGTTTTTTCCTGTAGCATCAAGTGTTCAGAGATTAATGTAGCTCAAAAAAAGTAGGCACAAGGACATAAGAATAGGTATCTTCAGGAGAAACCATCTAGTTCTGATTTGAGGAGTAGGAAGAAATTCTGAAGACTCAGAGAATGCAAATACTTTCCCACCTTGTTTTTTTCCCTTTTCCTCTGACTCCAGTACTATCAAGTATATTGGGAACTCATGTAAGCCAGAATGCGCTGAGAGGAGAGCCTTCTCTGAACAATGGCCCCAAGAGTGTGGAGTCAACTTCGCCACCCCAACACTGTCTTCTCACCACTGGGCCCCACACATGACATAACATGTAATCATGAAATATGTAGCAGAAACAAATAACTGGCCCCAGATTTTTTTCATAGCACCCAAAAAGAGTCCCAAAAAGGGAACTGGAAAGTACTAAAAAGGGCACAGAAAGAACACTTCAGAAAAGCAAGCTTATAAAGTTGTTAAAACTTATAGGGCTCATTCCTGAGCTCTGCAGGTGTGGATCTAGTCCTAATCATCACACCAAGACTTTCCAAACTGACGCACAATGACTGTCCAGGATCCAGACCAACCACTAAGTGGCACATAGTACAGATGAAAATAATATTACTAAGGCTCTGCAAAACTGAACTGACTTTTTTTTTAGGATTAAAGATAATTTTTAGAGTTTCATAGCTTAAAACATTGAGAATATCCAGAAATCTAAAATTATATACAAAGATTGATATACCAATTAAATGTAGACTTGATATATAAAGAAGTAGGAAAATATCACCTTGCAATGGAAAGACAATTGGTAGATGCCAGCATCACTATGACTCACATGATGAAATTATCTAACAAATATTTTCACATAGCTATTGTAGAAATGCCTGCATAAGCAGTCTTATGAACCCTCTTAAAATGAATGAAAAACAATATGTCTAAATAAAGAAATATGAGATACAAAGAAGAGCCTAATAATAAATATAGGATTAATGGGGAGAAGGATTGAAGGGAGGGGCAGGGGATGGGGAGAAAAAGAAGAGTTAAGATATATCATGTACAGGTATAAATTCCCTATGACATATGTGATCATTATATATATATGTTATATATATATATATATTAAATATATGTATATATAATTAATTTAAAATTAAAATTAGAAAAAAACACATTTAATGGGCTCAGGAGAGTAGAGATGACAGAGAAAAAAGAGTCTGTGAATTTGAAAACAGATCAGTAGAAGTTATTCAAACTTAAACAGTGAAAAAGATAAGAGGAAAAATAGAATTTCTAGGATCTGGAGGACAAGAAAATGTCTAATGTTCATGTCACTGGAATTCCAGAAGAAGAGAAGTTAAAATATGGTACTAAAACAATATTTGAAGAAACATTGACTAAAACTTGCCCAATTTGGCAAAAGACACAAATGTACAGGATTTAAGAAACTTCCTGAAGCTGTGCATGGTGGCACATGCCTGTAATCTCAGTACTTTGGGAAGCTGTTACAGGAGTACCACAAGTTCTAGCCCAGCCTGGACAGTTTAGCAGTGTAGTGAGGTCCTGTGAGAGTGAAAAAAAGAAGGGATAGGATGTGCAAAGGTCCTGGGTGTGTTCATTCCCCCATATGAGAGGCAGTACCTCACAGAACCCTAAAAAAGGGTAAAGGTAAAGAAATTCACACCCAATCACTATGTAATCAGTCTACTCAAAACTAAAAACAAAAGAATAAAGTCTTGAAAACATCCTGGGGAGCAGGGGGGAACAATTTCTAGTGGTTTCGGATTTTTCATCAGAAAACATGACAATCAGAACAACGTGCCAAATAGGCAGAGCATATAAACAAGACTACACAAACATCAAATGACCAGTAAACATACTCAGCTTCATTATTGATGAAGGAAATGCAATTTAAAAATCAGATAGAAATTTAAATTTTTAGAGTAGCAAAAATGAAAAAGCTGGTTAAATATTTATAAGAATATGAAGAAATGAAAACATTTACTTTTCCTGGGAAATAAAAATTAGTGCATCTGTTTTTGAAAGAAATTTGGTTGCTTTAAGTTTTCATATTGTATGATTTACAATTACACTTGTAGATTCTGAACATATGCACAAGGAGCTTATGTCCAGTGAGAATGAACATGTGCAAAACAATGTGATTTATTGTAAGATTCTTTAAATACTGTAAATATGGAAACTACTTTTCATCAGTAACAGAAGAGACAAATTGTGAGATACTTATACCATGAAGTTCCCAAGTTAAAAAGAATTACGTATTTTCACACAAATCAGTTTCTAAACCTAAGTATTAAATGAAAACAGTAAACTTCTGTATGGTATGAATACATTACACTTACATAATGTAAATATCTGTGGAAACACATACATGTAATACATTAAGGATATTGTATGGATGCAATGTTGTATACTAAGTTAAGACTAATTTCTTTAGTGAAGGATTTTTGAGGAAAGGAAATTGTATTGGAGAATGGCATAGAGAAATTATCAGCTCTGTATTTCCACTAGTGTTGTATATCTTTAAACAAGTTCTTTAAAACAAATTGATACAAGAAATTAAGATTTGTTAAGGTTTGTTAGTTGTATACATTGGTGTGTTTTTTGTTTTTCACTATAATTTTGTATGTTTGAAAAATACCAATAAAAATTAAATTTGTATAATTATGATTACTGTAAACATTTTATTATGAATAGAAAGACCACAACTTCTCAGTTACTAACACTACTTACATTTTAGATCAAATAATTACTGTTGTCAGTGACTGGCCTGTAAATTTTAGGTTATTTAGCAGTATCCCTTGCCTGTATCCATTTGCAAAAATCAAAAATATATCCACTTAGTACCTGAAGTCTTACCTTGTGCCTGATGGAAAAAATCACTAATTTTAGAGATTACAAAGTTCTGTCACCTATATTAGCTAGTTTGAATTTCACAACAACTTTAAGAAAAAAGTATTATGTTGATCTCATTTTTACAGATAAGAACACTGATACTTGTAGAATCTCAATTAAAAGCTATAGATATGGGACTAAGTAAGACTCAGCTGTTTTTTCCGTGTATGTGAATTTTTTTTGTGTGTTCAAATGTGAATGTATATTTCCACACATTTCCTAGTAGCCTTTGAAATCTAAAAGCAGAGTTCAAATTAAACATTCTAGGAGTTCTTACATTTGCATCTCTTTTATAGATACTGTTCTGTAGTTCTCAATTATGTGATACACTCAGATTCCTTAGTGATCACTGTGTACATTGTGCTTTATTTTTGGAAACATCTTATAATAATTAGAAACTAAGTAATAATTAGGTAAATTATAATTAGAAATTGAGTAAAAGGAGTTATGTCATCCACAGAGAAGTGGTCTGTTCTTTTATTTTGCCTGCATCTTTTGTAATATGCAGTTGTTTTCATCCTGCATTTGGAGAAAAGAGTTATCAGTATAAATTTTGGATTGTCTGCTCATGTTTTTATTTACTTTTATAAAATATTTAGGCAAAACAATCCTATATAGAAATTTTTGTAAGTGGGCTTAATATTCAAAATCTCATTTTGGTTTCAATTTTGATTATCATTCAAACTTATGTATCATATTAGTTTTTTATGAAAATAGAAAGTGATACCATAATATAATTTATAAATTGTGGCTTTCAACAGTGTTTTATTTAGAAACTGTAAAATCAGGACTAAATTATGTCCTTGGTTGTATTTCTATGTAAGTGTATAGATGTATTATATGTTGTATTTTACTGTCTGGAGCTAGTGAGCTAAAATTGCAGCTTTGATCCATTTATATTTTGTTTTGTTTTTGAGACAAAGTGTTGTTTTGTAGCTCAGGCTGGTCTTGAACTATGTAGCTCAGGCTGGCCTTAGCCACTTGAGTCCTGGGATTATAGGTATGAGCCACCATGCTGGGTTTGAGCATTTAAAAATCATAAAGCTTTACTGGAGGAAGAAGAAATTATAGATTGTTAGTCACCTTGCAGGTACTTTTCTTAGTCATGGAGAAGGTTGAAATGTAACATGTAATTAAGCAGCGCAGTCTTGCATTTCTTCAAAGAAGCTTTGGGAACATTCACATTTTATTCTTAAAATCACCTATGGAGAGCCAATAAAAGGGTCTCTGAACCTATGCTGCCATTAAATTTTTGAAGTCATAGAGTAAATTAGGTCTCATTTACAGAGCCTTCTTTTCATCCTCACTTCACTTACATTCAAGTCATTACTGTTCACAGATTGCTTTAATTAGCCTACTAATCTTCCTGCTTTTGGTGGGGGGTCTAGGTTACTGCCTGTTTTTATATGGCTTATAATCTAAGAATGATTTTTACATTTCTAAATGCTTGAAAAAATTAAAAGAATAATATTTTGTAAGATATATAAATTGTATGAATTGTTTTTTTTTTTTTTTTGGTAGCGGGGATTAAACTCACCACCTTGCACTTGCCAGGCAGGTGCTTACACTGCTGAGCTAAATCCTCAGCCCCCTGAAGTTTAAATTTTAGTGTCCATAACTAAAATTTTATTGGAGCAGAATCATATGTATTTGTTTAGCCACTCACTTATACCACTACAGTTAATTACAAAGCAGTCTTTTTCAAATGCAGCTTTAAAGAATTTTTTAAAGAAAATCAAATAAGTAGATCAAGATTCTTAATTTTTCCTCCAGTATAATTTCCAGCATGTGCTGGTTAACTTTGTATCATAACATACATAAATTAAAAATGTTCATCGCACCCAGGCATGGTGGCTCATGCCTGTAATCCTACCATTTGGGAGACTGAAGCAGGAGGACCACTGAGAGTTTGAGCTCAACCTGATCTGCATAGTGAGACCCTGTCTCAAGAAAAAAAAAAACAAAAAATGGTAAGCAATAGGAAAGGCCCAGAGACCTCCACCACCCACCTGTCTGAAGTGGGCTGAAAACATGACAAGACAGAGAAAGAGCAAAAGGTCCCCAACTACGAAACCAGGGAAAGTGAGTCCAACAGAGGTAATGCGGAGGAGGTTGAGAGCAGCAAACCTGTAATGTCAGAGACAGCCTCATCAGTAATAAAGAAATACATCTGTGACCTCATCGTCGAATTTAAATCTGAAATTCGAACTCAGGTGAAGCAAGATATAAGAAGATTAATAAAAGAAGTCCTGGGTAATCCTCAAGTAGACACAAATGAAAGAATAGAGGAACCCAGAGAAAGGAGAGAAGCCTTTGATGAAGAATATAAACAAAATCTAGAATATATGAAACAGATCCAAAGAGAATATCAGGAAATTAAAAACTCCATTGAAACCTGGCAAAAC